>JADOBS010300925.1:0-11340 GCA_015708375.1 Cydonia oblonga
GTCGGAAGTTAATGGTGGATTAGTGGTTACATGTGTGAATATGAATTTCTTTTGTACAGCCTTATGGCGATGGAACTATTAGTATGGCCATGGAAATCTTTCTTCTGTTATATTATTGCTGGTCCCCATTAATAGTTTACACCTTGTTGGACAAGGCTTTTTTAATTAAAAATCATAATTTTGTTTTAAGGGTAAATTACACAAAACTGCCTCAATTATGGGTCGAACGACACTTTCATACCTCATCTTTTTAAAATGACAATGTCATATCTTATCTTACGAATTTGTGATACTGTTAAACCTCCGTCAGCTTTTCTATTAATTTTTCTATTAAGTGTTGACGTGGCTAGAGATGGGGTCTACTCACTAATCCAATTGGATTAAAAAATAATTAAATATTAAAAAATTAAAAAAAAATTAAGAATAAAAAAAAAAAAAAATTAAAATGGCCTAGGGTGCGGGCCTCCCCTTTCCTCCACCCGCACCAACCTTCTTCTCTTCGACAACCACCAAACCCAGAAACCTTCCTCCACCCCCCCAACCTTCCTCCACCACCCTCTCTCTCTCGCCTCTCTTTCTTCTCTCTCTCTGGACACCTGCATCCCCAAAACCCAGAAACCTTTCCTACTCGTCCCCCCAACCTTCCTCCACCACCCTCTATCTCCTCTCTCTCATGTGCAGTGTCGTTCACCATGGCGGCATTGTTGGTGGTGTACAACCCATCGTGGGTGACGGAGGAGACGCGAGGATGACACTGAAGCCGTAATCGGCCCTCGACCTGAGAAGAATTTCGTCATTGATGCCAAGCTCGCCGCTGGAAAACTTGATCCGGCGAGTGGTGGTTGACACCAGATTGGTCGAGACGTCACCGATCTTGTTGAAGATGAAGGATGAGGGAGTTGGAGAGAATTGCAGGTTGTAGGGAAGGGGATGAGGGAAGAGCTGTAGGTAGCCCAGAGAGAGATAAGAGAGAGAGAGAAAGAAGAGAAGAGAGAGGGTGGTGGAGGAAGGTTGGAGGGGACGAGTGGGGAAGGTTGGGGGGATGGGTGGATGAGGGTTTCTGGGTTTGGTGGCTGTTGAAGAGAAGAAGAACGTTGGTGCAGGTGGAGGAAAGGGGAGGCCCGCACCCCTAGGCCATTTTATTTTGTTTTTTGTTTTTTTATTCTTAATTTTATAATATTTAATTATTAAAAATATATTTAATTATTTTTTAATCCAGTTGGATTAGTGAGTGGACCCCGTATCTAGCCACATCAACACTTAACAGAAAAATTAACAGAAAAAACTGACGGAAGTCTGACATTGTCACAAATTCGTAAGATGGGGTATGACATTGTCATTTTAAAAAGATGAGGTATGAAAGTGTCGTTCGACCCATAATTAAGGTAGTTTTGTATAATTTATCTTTATTTTAATTATTTGTGAACACTAGCCTGCCTTGTCAGATAAGAGAGTAAAACTAGGAATTCCTTGTTTGCCAAGCATAGGTCACGTCGTGGTTTTGTGTTTTTAAGTTAAGACTCCCATTTTTATACATTATTACTCAATCTTAACAACTGTTTTCGATTATCTCTAATAAGATCTCTTTCTTCTCACCACCTACTGCTCTTAATAAGAAACATCCATCCTTAATTAACAAGACATTTCTAGCCGATTCAAAGGTACGGGTTTTCTCTCTTGATGTTCTAAACTATTCTAATCTACAAGAACGTAGAAATTCTAACTCGAGCGATTGTGCTTTGGCTTATTCTATGACAATGTCAGGTTTCAACAGAGAAAAAATGGCAACATACCAATATTTTCCTTGTAACTTAGGTGTGATGTTGGCGAAGACAGATCCGTGGCACAGGAATCGTGTTGTTTATCTGTATCAAAAAATAATTCGGTAATATTTTTAGTCACAGAATATTGTGATACTAAATTTTGAACTGTGGTAAATTTTTTTGTATGTTGTTAATCATATTCTTTTAATTTTAAAGGTCTATTATTAAGTTCGTTGTTCGAATGGAGTTGAAAGGTGGAAACCGTGGCTACCTGAGAGTTGAGGATATACAAATCGATGAAAACTATGAAGCGATCATCCCAATTATTGTCGATGCTAATGCTACAAGTTATAGGCACGGATTTCGGCGGTTAATGGAAGAAATGCTCGGCAAAAATCGCAGAAGAACAAAAGAGTTGTCCAACTTTTTAAACATGCTTCGTTGTGAAAGGGAGTGGTAAGATTGTTAAATTTTGTCAACATTTTTTATAGCTATGCACAAGCGTCAAGCTGTAATTTACAGGAATTTGCTTTTTAAGTACGTTGCTTGAATCTTTTTCCTTCGTTTATGTTAAGGTACCGATTCGAGCAATTATTTTATCATCCCCTCCTTCGATCGTCCATCGAGAGGTATCACTATTACATTGATGGTTTGATCCATCTCCAACATCTTCAATGTGCTGAACATAAAAACATTAAAGAGTTGTTCATCTTGCGGTGGGATGAGAGTGTTGATGTCAAAGGAGCTGTGGGTGAATTGGAAGGTTTTCATGGTGTGTTGAGTAAAAAAGAATATGAGAATAATATGTGGGGAGCACTTGAATTCTCAAGCAATGCTTGTCTCGAGGTTAATGATCACTTGGACCATGAAGAACATCTGGTATATTTAAAAATAATTATTAATTTTCTGTAATTTTTTTCTTCTAATTTTAATGTGTTATTGGAAGTTTAATTATTTTCTATTTAAAAATTGCTGCAGACAGAAGAACAAGTGGAAGAAAAGCTTAGTTCGTTCTTCCCAAGTCTGTTGTTACAATTGTATGCTTTTCTAATTGAAATGTATTCTCATGTGGACTTGAGGTAATATATTTTCTTTTGTATTCGCATACATTCAACGTTAATCTCATTTATTGACATGATTGATTATGTTTAAGGTATAGCTAAAATGACTTAAACGTAGAAGCGATAACCAATTTCAGATTCAAACCTAATTTTAAGCTCGTGGTTGTTTTACACCCTAAGACAATCAAACATGTCAACAAAGCGAAAATAAAGACGAAGAAATTTGAATAGAGATGACGTTTTCCACAACACGTATGCTCTTTACATCTTGTTCAAAGATTAAGAATTAATTGTAAGGAATCATTCGTTTTTGTCATTTTGATTTACTTTATTTCTTTATATATACATTGTTCTTAGTTGAGTTCTACTTTGACAGGGAGTATATCAAAGAAGAAGAAGAGATATAGGAATGTCAATAGGGAGTAGATCAGAGAAGAACTAAGAAGACATGGAACAGATCAAAACGAAGACATTGTTTCAACGATGTTGTATGAATGAATGTATGCTAGCTACTGATTATTTGGTCGAGTGACACTCGATTTTGTTGAAAAATGTTTGAGTTTAAGATCACAAGTATATTATTATGTTTCTTTTACCAATATTATAAGTTATCATAATTTATGGACATAGAGATTTAGCGTTTTGGATGACAGAGACGAGGCTACTGCCATAATCAACTGACACAATTCTCGAATACATATATCATCATGTTAAGAGCCTTAAAGTGAATATTTTCCCCTACAATTTCAAATGAATCCTATGAAGGTTGCCAAGACTCGGTTCTAATCTACTACACTCAATTCCCAAAATAACCTTTGGTAAAGTGACCCGTACAACTTTATCGAATGCCAAAGCAATCACTAATCTTATACACCAAGGGCAAAATAGTCAAGCGATAGCATTGTTTCAACTAGTCTGGAAAAATGGCTTCAAAACAACAGTTTCTTCTCTCAGCATTTGTTCGAGCTCGCGCAAGAATTTCTGCAATCGAAGAAGGCAATCAGTTTCACAGCGACATGATAATCTAATGACATCGTTTCTCGACGTGTACTCTAAATGCAACTGTATCAAAGTAGCCCGGCTGTTGTTCGATGCCTGAGATGAGAGAGATGTGATTGCAACCAACAGCATGCATGATTTCTGGGCATGTGTTGATCTAGCGTAACGCCGGAAGCGATTGACTTGTTTGAGCACATGTCGAAACGAGACGTTGGGTCATGGAATTCGCTGATTTAAGGACTCGGGAAAACTTCAGAAGGAAGGACAGGATTGGTTTCCTTTGAGAAAATGAGAGTGGAGGGAGATGGAGTTGATGTTGTAAGTCTTACGACCATGGTGAGTGTCCTTTCAATTTGTTCTGATCTCGCAGTGCTGCGTTGCGGTAGAGAATTTTATGGTTTGGTGATTGAGCACGGATTTGAGTTGTATTTACCGGTTGGAAATGCGACTATCGACGTGTATGCTAAATGTGGCTGCATGGAAGATGCCTGCTTATGTTTCAAGAACATGCCCTTGAAGAACGTAGTTTCATGGACTGCTTTGGTTGCGGGGTACGGAAAACAAGGCCGGGAGTAGAAGCTTTGAAGGCATTTGACACAATGGAAATGGCAGGTATTGTACCAAACAAGATCACATTCTTGGGGGCCTTGTATGCATGCAGTCATGCAGGATTAGTACAAGAAGGATGGAGGGTTTTCGATACCATGGCGCATAAGTACTCACTCACATCCATGATGGAGCATTACACATGCATGGTGGATCTCCTAGCACGATCGAAGCATTTCAGTGAGGCCTATAATTTCGGCTAGCTAGAGAGGATGCCTGTAAAGCCGGACGCAAGACTTCTCACGGCATTTCTAAGCTCATGTTGCTCCCACGAGAACTTGGAGCTAGCAAGGAGTGTTGGGGAGAAATTACTTTGCGTCAGAACCTGAAGCAGCAGGGGCAAATCTGTGGCTGTCCAACTTTTATTGGGTTAGAGTTGATAGACCATTGCTCGAATTTGGAAAAAATTAAGAGACAATTTCTCCAATTGAACAAAAATTGAGGGACCATTTGTACAATTTTTCATTTAGTTTCCTCTAGTTTCTCCTTGATTTTGATCTCATGTGCATTTGCACGTGACTCATTTTGACGGAAATTTTAACTGAGTTGACGAAAATGACTATAACTACATATTTTGATGAGTTAAGATATCAATGAATATGATTTTTTAGTTAAAAGATCATTAATCCAATTAAATTAAAATTGAAGGATCATTACAACCATTTTCTCTTCATTTCCGTGTCACCGACAAGCCATGTGAAGGACCTATCTTACTTCTTTCTTCAGCCTCCCATACCAAAAACCCAAATCTTTCATTCCATTCCACGCCAAATAAGTCAACCCAGTTTCCAAAATTCCCAAAACTCAGTTGAATTCAAATGAATCCCTTGTTTCTGTAAAATGGCCGACATCATTCCAGCTTCAGTCCCTGTTGATCCCACGAGTTCACAAATCCCGGTCGATCTCTTTGTCTCCAAGAGACATCCCGGCCTTCCACTTGGCGAATTGGGTTTCCTCGATTCCTCCGGCAGCACCGTTTACAAAGTCACCCATCAATCTCTGAAGACGACTTCTCACAAGCGCGTGTTGCTTGACGCCGCCGGAAATCCTCTGTTTTCTTTGCGCCGTAAAGATGTAAGTCACCTCTCTGGCCCCTGTTTGTTTCCCTAGAAAATATTTTCCCGGCAAGAACTTCTCTTTGTTTTTCTCCTTTGGGTTCTGATTGTTTTTTTCATTCTGGGATTTGTAGCATGGATGCTGGGAAGGATACAAAGGGGGTGATGGTGAGGAGAAAGACTTGAAATTTAGAGTGAATAGAACAAAAAATAAGCTTACCAGAACCGAGTTGGAAGTGTTTCTTGCTGGTGAGGACTCAGCAGATTCAGCCTGTGATTTCAAAGTGAAGGGCTTTCCTTTCCAGAGATCGTGCACCATCTACAAAGGCAATGAGATAGTTGCTGAGGTATGATTTGCTTTTATGTTGTGTAGAATTTGAATTCATTGGTAGTATTGAAATTTGTGTTTTTAGAATGGCCAAAAGTACTTATGGATAACCAAAAATGCTTCCCGTAAAAGCGCTTATGAGGGGATTGTTTTATTTGACAAACTTCAGTTAAGTTAAGCAGTTGTCTGAATTGCTTGCATATGATTATTGGGTGGAGGGAATTTGACTGCAAAACTTGGTACACTTTCTATGTTCTAAGTTCTAAACAAAAATAGGTTTCCGAAGACTGTTGCCTTAAAGTTTACTGAGAAATATACACAAATGGATCTAGTTACAAACTTTTAATCGAAAATGGAACCCGGGAGAGGGCACTCAACTGCGGTTTCACATGTACTTTACCTCCGTTATATCTTTTGTTGGAATTTTAACCGGTCCTATTTGTGTGTTTCTAAATTTTATTAGCACAACCATTGGCTTTATAGAAAGTGTTATTGTAAATATATGTGTGGCGGTGTCGTCAAATAGAAATGGGGAAGTTGAGTTATGGGATCATTGCTATAATTTAAAACTCGGGAAGTTGATTTATCAATCTAGTGTCCTTGGATCTGCACCTGTCCTTTGAATTTAAATGCTTTTGCATAGCATGGTTCTGAGATCTCAGCAACAAACGTGTGGTTCTGTGTATAAAGATTTGAGCGATGTCCTTTGTTACTTGATCATCATACAAGATCGTTGTGGTAACTTGTTCACGAAAGGTCGCGTGTAATTATCTGATTGGCAAATAAGCATTTACGTCGAAAGTTCCTAGATTTTATGGTTTTTGAACTTTGCAATGTTACTCTCTAGAAGTTTGTGTAGGGTGCTGTTTCTTGGTTATGAGATATAGTCTGAATGCTTTTGTTATGTCTTGTCGCAGACGAGTCTTATGTACAAATTGCACCAGCTTATGCCAAAGAGGGGAAAATTTCGATTGAGTATATTTCCTGGACCGGTGGATCATGCTTTGGTAGCAGCCTTGATTGTAATATTTCTCGATTGATCCCGGATTATAGAAGAACTGGCAGTTAACGTTTCTCAACGCAATACAACCGAACAGAGGCAGCATCAACGAGATGCGAAGACATGAAGCAGTTAAAGCCCTCGATACTTATAAACAGACTGATTGGTCAGTAGTTCGTGATCTCTGGAACCATTTTTCCCGTTCACGAGTTAGATTACATTTCGTTGTCAACTATTAGGCGCAATACGGTGTACTTCAGCATTACTTTTTAAAGATCTATGATCAAGTAGCTTAGGTTTTTGCTCTTCTTTTAAAGAAATTGTGGTCTTCACTGCAAATTCTATGATTTTTTGAAGTTTGCAAAGGGTTGAAATTGGCTAGGATTTTCCAGTTACTTGTCTTAGGTATGAACTTGCATGTTTCAAGTCGAGCGGCTGCAGCAGCTGCAGCCTCTCAACCTTCTCTTAACGATTTCTTTTTAATTAGGCTACTTAAGGATGAGCAGGAGATTCCTACTCAAATTTTTCTTTCACAAAATTTCGTGCTTATAATCGACGATTTAACATGCAACAACCTCTCAATCTTCTCCTATGATTTCTTTTTGAATAACTTTGTTCCTCAATGACGAGTTGAAAATTTCTACTTAAATTTTTTTGTTTGTAGAATTTCGTGCTTATGATCCCAACCTATTATATCATACATTACTTTGTAAATATGTTCTCTGTAAAAAAAATCAATCAAAACTAAGGTCACAATCAAAATGTACTAAATACATAAACAGTTCAGTTAGTCAATCATTTGTAGTATTTAAATCGTCTATCTATTGACAATAATTTACTAAACAACATTATTATAATCAAGTTTTTCGAAAATAATGTTTACAAAATGATTTGCAATATAAGTGGTGGCACACAATTTTATGAAATGAGTTTTAATAGAACACTTCCGATACTGTTTAGTTTTAACGTTATGAACATTTTTTACCTAAAAATCATTTATAATATTATTCACTTACGCTTTTATTTTGTTGTTTTAATTAAAACTAAAATTTTTGAGAATTTTTGTTACTTTCTTTTTTATGAAATGAAGGCGAAGAATTTTGAGTAAGAAGAGATAGACCGGTCAAGCTAGTAGGTGGATCTTAACTGACAAAAATACCCCTTTCCTTTATTTGATCATACATCTTATTGGCTGGCCTTCTCAACATATCATATACCTTCCCGCACTTGATATCGAGAACCTTCCCACGTTCGGACCACCACACCTGACGGCGTCGTTTCGAATTGTAAACAATCACCAGCTCTGCAAATTGCAATCGCAACTCTCCTTCTTCCTCTTCCTCCTCTTGCTCAGCAAGTCGCTCCATCTCCATCTCCTTCTCCAAAAGGTGTCTTATCGACTCGATTCTGAAGAAGTAAACGGTAATGGGGAAACAGAAGGGAGATGCAGCTAGGAGCAAGGCACGCCCTTCAAGCAGCAGGTAAACAAAGACGAAAATTTTCGCTTTTTAAATTCTCAAAATTTCCAAGAAATTTCAATTTTCCATCGATATTTATGTGTTTAATATTTTATTATATGGATATTGATAGTCTGGCGGCGTCGCTGGTGCCGTCGGGTTCTACTGCCACGGTGGGCTTCGGTGGCTACGTCGGCGGTTCTCGCCTAGAGGCTTCCCTCCCCAGCGAAGATTCTAAGCCCTTTGTGGTACGTTTTCCATATGCTTTATTAAGTTTTGGAAGTATTTAATTAAGTTCTTGTTTTTAAGCTTAATGAATTTAAATCAACTGGTAGAATGTGTGTAATTTCTGTTATTTTTTTTCAACTTAATGCTTTGATAGTTTAATTAATTGGAATAAATTAATTTTTTTTCTTGGCTTTAAAATGCTGATTTAAGTTGGCCCGATGAGACTAAAGTTCCCATTTTGCTTAAAGAAATTTACTATTAATAAGGGAGTTCATGTGCAACCTCGTTTCGGATGAGCTGAGTATCTGGTTCCATGTTGATTTTTCGTTAATGCAGGATGTAGATAGTGAATTGGCTCTACATTTGAAGAGGCTTGCAAGGAAAGATCCGACCACCAAGGTAACCTTGTGTAAACACGCGTGTTTTTAACCCTTAATACTTTGATATTTGTTTGTGTGTGATGGTAAGATTTGATTTGACTTGTGCTCTTTAATAGCTTAAAGCTTTGGCATCTCTATCCGCACTGCTCAAGGAAAAGTCCACGATGGACATAACACCAATCATTCCGCAATGGGTATAGTTTCTCGCTGCTTCATAATAACATTAGAGTTAAAGCAAAAGCATGTGTCTTGCATTATAGTTTTGGCTAACATTTTCATGTAATTTAGACTTACGCCACTCTTTTTTTTGTAGGCATTTGAATACAAAAAGCTTGTGGTGGACTACAATAGGGATGTTCGGCGAGCAACTCATGACACGATGAACAATCTTGTCACTGCTGTTGGGTTTGTATACTTTCACTTTTTACTTTTCTGCCTGTTGTTTCTGGATAAAACATGCTATTTTGAAATCTGTGAATTTAAAGGAGAATTCTATCGTGAGCTTTAAATCTTGTTTGGATATACCGTGGAAAATTCATTGCTTTGGTTTGTTAGTTGTATACATTTTTAGCTTGATGGATAAGCTCCTATGTGAGGTGAGGATTCTCTTTGAAAACAGCACAATAATTTTAATAATCCACACACCATGTGATGGTTTTGTAAATGCTATTTTTTTTTTAAAATTTTTTTCAGATAGTTACATTGTGTGTAGAACTTCCCTCCCTCCCTGCCTCGGCGTCCCCTGATCTCTTTTTAGCATTTCTCAAACTTTATTCACATAGGACCTCTTTTAAAATGATTAAATCCCTATGCTTTAAAGTGCCTTTATTGTCAATGCATAGTAGTTGCATGTCTAAGATCATCATGTACTGGGTTAACCTTTCATTTAGCTGTTTAGAAAGTTGATTAGCTCGACTTTTCCTAAATGCATTGAGACAATCATGGTTGTTTGTTTAGGAGAGATTTAGCTCCACATTTAAAGTCTCTGATGGGACCATGGTGGTTTGCTCAATTCGACCGACTTTCTGAAGTTGCTCAAGCTGCAAAGCGCTCATTACAGGTTATTTTGCGAAGTATTGTCATTTTTTGTGTTGCTTAGTATTAGATATTGCCCTCAAAATGCTAGATTTTGCATCAATAGAAGTATTGAAATTCTACGTGAAATGAAGAATGAAAATGAGTGGTGTATTTTAGAAATTTGTGATTTTTATCCCTTTTTCAAAGGAAACACAAATTTAAGGGCTGAGCCTAATGTAGAAAATTCAGAATCTATCAAGTAATTCTCATTGAAAAGGAATGTATTGAGTATAATAATCTATCAAGTATATTGCATGGAATAGGTGCAACCCTATTAGGCTGAATGCAGTGGAGTATGCCCCCACAATGGTACTTTATTGGTTGGAGATGTGCTATTCCAGAGTGCAATTTTTTGTCCAGGCTTTAGCTTTGATCTCTTGGCCTGGGCTACCTACTACACATTTGTGGTGTACTTGGGCCTCAAACTGGTCCAGCCTTCTCTTAACTGTTGGTACCGTTGCCTTAAGTTCATAATACTTATTCTCACCATATCCACACTTTTTGTAATATTTTCTTCTCAATTATTTCTTTCTTTTTTGTGGGGGCCTATGAAGATTGTTTATTTTTCAAACCTGGTGCTGATTGTCCTATTATTTGAAACTCCTTTTCAGCTTTTGTGTTTCATATACGACTTTGGGTTAACTCTTGACGTGACTGTAATTGTTGCTCACAACAGGCAGCTTTTCCAGCTCAGGAAAAGAGACTCGATGCTTTAATTTTATGCACAGCAGAGGTTTTTACCTATTTGGAAGAAAATCTGAGGCTTACACCGCAAAGTATGTCTGAAAAAGCAACTGCTATTGATGAATTAGAAGAGATGCATCAGCAGGTATGCTTTAGAATATGTTATCTTATCCCAGTGTAATATGCTTTAAAACATGAGCATATGTCTCATTAGAAGCACTTAATGAAAAAATAGTCTCAGATTTAATGTTTTTTATCCTGTTGGATTGCAGGTGATATCTTCTTCACTTCTGGCATTGGCTACACTTCTTGATGTCTTGGTTTGCAAACAAGAAGGAAGACCAGACTCTGAAAAGATAAATGCTCCACCAAAACATGCTTTGAAAGCTAGGGAAACAGCTATTTCTTTTGCTGAAAAGTTGTTCACTGCTCATAAATATTTTATAGACTTCTTGAAATCTCCAATTTCTGCTATCCGTTCAGCCACATATTCTGTATTAAGTAGTTTCATTAGAAACATTCCTCATGCTTTTAGTGAAGGAAACACAAAAACTCTTGCTGCTGCGGTATTTGGTGCATTTCAGGAGACGGATCCTGCTTGTCATTCATCAATGTGGGATGCAGTTTTGCTATTTTCTAAAAGGTTTCCTGACAGTTGGACTTCTATTAATGTACAGAAAGTAGTACTAAATCGATTTTGGA
>JADOBS010300926.1:0-11340 GCA_015708375.1 Cydonia oblonga
AAAGCAAAGATATATATATATATATATATATATATATATATATATATATATATCTACTGCAAAAAAACAAAAGAAAATTGCTAAAAAGAGGATGAGCTTTAGCAATGGGGCCATGCACCAAAGCAGTACTAGTTCTGAAAAAAACAAAAGCCGTTTCTTTTTCAATGGATAATAATTGTAATAAATAGGGAAACGGTTTTTGGCTGATGCATGTAGTATTTGCTCACACGCAATTGGCATTTCCCCTTCTTCTTTTTTCTGTCTCTTTTTTCTGGCTTTGTTCAGTTTTCCTCAGCCCCAATACTTTTAAGTTAAAGCTTTAGAAAATGACAATTCTTTTTCTTAATTCCGTGTCATTTACATATTCTTTTGGGTATGCATATATAAAAAGATGACACAAGTATGTAATGTAGCATATGTTATCCAAATTTTGAGTTGCATGCCTATTGAGTATTTTATCCTCCTTAATTGTTCATGCACATAAAATACATATATGCGATGAATATCAGCATGACTCAAATGGTTCTCTTGGCCATTTATAAACAACTAAACTAATTAAACAAAAGGAGAGGGTGGAGTCCGGGACCCAACAAGAAACCGACTACTCCTACTACTACTCCATTATTTTTCCCACTATATTATGTTTTCCCTGCTAGTGGCAAGTCTTTTGTTTGCAACCAGGCATTGCATTAGTGCTAGCCGAAGCCAAAGATGTGCAACATATACACCAACACATAAACACTACCCGTACCCTTTGTCTAATAGTGTTATCATTCTACATACTATAATATAAGCAGATAACACATATACTTGTTACATTTCACTCTTATATTAATAAAAACAAATATATGCATCATTCCACTAATATATGTCAACAACATAACTAATATGTCACAAACATAAGAGAGATTGCTTAATAATATGTTATAACTTGAATAAATAAAACAACAAGAGCTAGTGTCATAATGGAAATTATGCACCCATGTGGCCATTCTCGCACAAATTCGAGGCTTTCCAACTCCGATTTTCCCTTCCTTTCAAAATCTCACCAAACTATTGACAAAATACAAAAAGTAAATAGTAATCTCGTATAACAAAAACTTATTCTCACTCGACAATGTAGGAAGATGAGTGGTCGGGGTCCCACCATTAGACCTTCCGTCGTCACCTTCTACCACCCAACGTACACGTCAAGGACAATAGGATATTCCTCCCAAAGCGATACGTCCCATGCTTTATTCAGCCCCATCAACATTATTAGTAGTCTCTTCCATTAAGAGTAAATCTTATCTTAATACTTGCTTATGTTAATAAATAGATTAATAGAAAATAATTGGGACAAAGTTACGAACTAATCCGAACCAGATCCCACTCCGGAAGTGATGATCATGATCAAAATGTTGGGATTGGGCCCATATGTACCATTTTTATTTAATAATATTAAATCAATCCATAAATTTGTCTCTAATTGGACACATAGTTTAAATTTTGAAGTCGAATATCATTGGAGCTTTTCTTTTCCTCGTGCGCCGCCAAGAAACCGAAGTTGCCCATCGTCTAACTCTATCTAGTCTCCATTCACCTTGTGATCGATCATGGTTTGAAAAAACCCCTAATCCCATTCTCGATCTTTTAATGGAACAATGCAAAGGCTGATGTTCTATTATTTCGGCCCTGCTTTGTATTGTTCAGTGTATTTCTCCTTCATCGATGAAAATTATGATATCCCACATCGCTCAGGGGAGTGATTACATCTCGGCCCGAGGTCCACCACATCCCAGGCCCGCTCCACCACCGTAGCACGATATTGTCCGCTTTGGGCCCTGACCATGCCCTCACGGTTTTGTTTCTGGAAACTCACACGAGAACTTCCTAGTGGGACACCCATCATGGGATTGCTCTTGCGCACTACTCGTTTAACTTCGGAGTTCCAACAGAACCCGAAGCCAGTGAGCTCCTAAAAGACCTCGTGCTAGGTAGGGATGAGAATATACATTTAAGGATCACTCCCCTGGCCGATGTGGGATGTCACAATCCACCATTCGAAGCCAGTGAGCTCCCAAAAGGCCTCGTGCTAGGTAGGGATGAGAATATACATTTAAGGATCACTCCCCTGACCGATGTGGGATGTCACAATCCACCCTTCGAAGCCAGTGAGCTCCCAAAAGGCCTCGTGCTAGGTAGGGATGAGAATATACATTTAAAAATCACTCTCCTGGACGATGTGGGATGTCACAAAAATCTATGGTTGCAGTAAAAAAATAAAAAGTATACTAAACATACGCATCTCTCTGTCTTTCTTGTAATAGGATAAAGTTGTGCTTTATCTCGTTAAGTTCTTTTGTTGTATGTTAATAGCACGCTTCCCTCTTTAAGTTGGAATGTAGGGTTGCTGCGGGCTCTTAATTTAGAGTTCAAACTGTATCACATCCCAAAATTTGGTCAAGAAATATTATGTCGGCGCTGTTTATTTTATGTGTTGATATTGTATTTGCTTAGCTATATTTTAAGGAATTTTATTTACTCATTTGAGGTATATGGTTTAAACTATGCCTTTTTTTTTGTTTTCATAGAAACGATAGGTCTTTCATTCAAAGATCAGGAAAGTCAAAAAGTTACACAAGCAGAGGACCCGAAGAACATATTACACGCCATCCTCAATGAGGAGGTCAATGATAAAAGAAGGGGGGCAGTCAATCCACTCGCAGTGGCCCCCAGTACTTAGGCTGAAACGAGCGAGACGGTGGGCAATCCCGTCGGCTTGCCGACGGACATGAGTATATGCGTCTTCAGTGATTGTGGGGAGCCATATCTTGACGTCTTCCAATATGTCCAATATGCCCAATATTAAACAAAACCTATGAATATTTAGTTTAGTAACATTAAGTTTTCACTTTATTAGAGAACTTTTTTAGTTCAAATGTCACAAATCACAAAAATGAAGAGTTCACAACCAGTTTATTCTTCAATTCTTTTAAAGTAAATGTTACCATACGATCTTCAATTTGATTGATTTTTTATAAAAATGGGGCAGTTTCAAACCTTCAAACCATATTGATGATGAAGGATGAACTTGAAATCAATAAAAAGAAATGTAAAAAGCGGAATAAACTCGCATTTCCCCATAAGGGAATTTTAAACAAAAAAAACCTTATCCGGAAGGAAATTAAAGTGAATATATAAATCATTAGTCTTTGAGATTTTAACATGTCTTTTTTTTTTTTTTTGGACAAAGAGGTTTTAACACGTCTAAAGAATACAAACTCATAAGGGTGGAGTTGTATGATAAAAATGCTCTAAACATGCATGATCCACAATATTTGGTCAAAGCAATCATTTTCAATTGCAAAAGTTTTAGAGGACGAATTATTCATTCAGTTAAGAGATGTATATTAGTGAAATGCTAAGGCACTCTTTTAATTAAAAGTGGGACTCTGAATGACCTTTTGTTATATCATAACTTAACGTCAATTTTTATACCGATACTTTAAAACACTACATAAAATACATGAGGTGGTAGAAATCTTATTTTTGAGAAAGTTTCCTTATCATTTCTCATACAAAGATCAAATCATTGCGTGCGAACAGAAGATTCAAATCTGATTTCATCAATCAATTTATTAATTAAAGGTTCAACCTTTGAAAATGATCAAGCAAAGACTGTTAATTGGCAGACCAATAGCTTTCGCCTCAGAAAATTCCACGTTGAGTGAGTAACGTATCTTCTCAGTTAACTCACGTTTAACTTACCTTGGCATGAAGATAAGATTTTAATGAAAGCTAAAGGTATACATGTTTCTTTCTTTTCTACTTAATTTGGAGAAGCTTTTCGTAAAGGATAATACTTGGGTCCTGACCAGTCAAGACTCATTTTGGAGGTGGACCAATAATATTGAAACACTTGGCACTTTGAGTGGATCAATAATAATAAAAAATTACTTAAAGTACCAAGTGTTTCAATATTATTGGTCTACCTCAAAAATAAATCCTGACCGATCAGGACCCAAGTATTATCCTTTCGTAAAAGCAATTTGAAATGACAATACACCCGAATCCAAATTATAAGAATCCATTCCGTTTACGTGTCGATGTTTGGGACATCGTATGAAATAAATTAAATACTCCATTGAAGTGGGATTTCCACCACCATGATTAATTTTTGTTTAATCTTTCAGAAATTATTTTTAAACATGGGTTACTTTTCTAATTAACTGCCCTCGTTTATCAATGCAGCTTTAACTATTTACTTTGTTTTAAATAAATTCTCTCTTAAAATAATACTACTAATTCTTTAAAAACAAAATGAGGGAGTAGGAACATAATCACAGTATTATATATAGTTTCAGAATCAAAATTTTAATTAAGAAGTATATGGTGGTGGATAAGGCACTTGAGTGAGGAGGTTTAAAGATATAATTACGTACTTGCTTTTGATTAAGCCTCTAAATTTTAATCAAAGGCTAGTCAGGTAGTAGTAATCTATCCTTGGTCATAATATAAAATAAAAATTGAGTGGAAAAATGCCGGAATCTATAGTCACAATATATAACTGGTCGGCTCCTCTACCACTATACTCCTAGCTAAGCCGGCCCCAATTGGGTGCTTGATCAGAGGATCAACTGAAGTCTAGAAGAAAAATGATGCTAAAAATATACTTAAATCTTATTATACCTATTCGAAGTAGCCACTTGTAGCGTATATACCAACCTCACTCAGGTACAATGATGAGAGAATGTTTTACTTTTGCGTGATAAGAATTCGACACTCATTATTTTCTTTCATAATCAAAAGAATTAAAACAGCATTTGTCACATCCTGATCCTGACATACGTTTAGGATCGATACTTGACATCACCAAGCATCGGTATATCTAACATGCTCCATCTCCGGAATATGTACAAAGCATAATTCAAGGTTCGAATTGCGTAGAAATTTTCGCATATTTTATGGTTGCATCTAACCTCCTCGTTAGACTGCGGGATCAAGCCATTCGTAGTTCACCCTTCACTACACTCGAACAATCATTACATAAATCACTATGTCTCAACATAATACCACACAACAGGCATGCAACATCACGAGGAACATTCGACGAAGTGCAACATAAATCTCTAGCCAATTGGTCAACGAGTCTAATCATAATGACAACAATCACAACCAACATCATTCCACAATCACATCAATGAATAACACATACCATACATCAAATTGCAGGGCCAGAACGACACAGTTCGGTCGAAGCCTACATCTCTGAAGCTGAAATCAATCCAAGGAACCAACAAGTCAAATGATGCGATTTCAGACCACTCAACGAAATCCATCAACATTAGGTTCCGGACAACTCAACGGAACCAAAGTACCAAACGAGATTCCGGACCACTCAACGAAATAGCGGATCATAAGGGATTCCGGACCTCTCAACGGAATCCGGACCTCTCAACGGAAATCAGACCACTCAACGGAACCCCAGCGGAAACCCAGTTTCGGTTAACTCCAAGAAATATAACAACGCCTGAAGAAGAAGACATGAAACAAGTACTCAAAATACAAAAGCTCAATGAAACAAGAAATAGAATAATGATACGATATGTGAAACAAGTCTCGAAGCAACAAACCCCATGAAAATGGGTTCATGGTTCACTCCTAGCCCTCACATTTCATCACATCAGACCAAACATACAAATCAACCACACTCCACAACAAGTTCAATACACAAGTCAAATTACATAAAATAAACAAGCATATCACAATGTGATGTCATCAGTACGTAAATCAAGGTGCACATCAATCGAGGAAGACACATCATCATGTTGAGCCCAATAAGCTCTATAGAATCTCAACAACACTTTAAGATCAGCAACATGCTAGAAGAACTCAGGCTAGTTGACTAAAAAGCCAATTGTCGATCAAGGTCGAGGGTAGGGACTACAACTCTAGAAATCTAAACCAGAAGATCCGCCTATAAGATTTCTGATCTGTAACTTCCTAAAGTCCACATTATGCTTCCAAAATAACATACTAAAACTTCATTACTATCCAATGGTTGGATCTCTGCCAATCGCAAATTCAAGTGGCGGTTAATGTTTGATTTTACAAACTTAGAAATCCAATTCGGGAAGATCTGTACTTCGGATTTTCAATCCGTAAGTTCCTATTGTCCTTAAATATTGCTTACTATTGCATATTAAAGTTTAGTAACGATCCAATGGTCGGATCGTCAATTCATATAATGACCAAGTGGCGGTCTCTATCAAAACTATAGTCATACGACGATATTTCGTCAACCGGACGTCAAATGAGTATCCAAATTAGTCTAGGAAAGGTAGGTAGGGTCTCAGCCCAAGTGTCGCCGTACGCGGCGGCAAGCCACACCGGCTCGCTGGAAAATCCAATTAATTCCAAAAATTACCAAATTCCACAAAATGTAGATCTCAATGAGTGGAGGAAGTTTCATACATGAGCCGAAGTCTAATTTAGTCGGAAAACGCCTGAATTGTCCCACGAACTGCCGGAACCCTAGTTTTGGGTGTATTTCGATTCGACCCCTATACGCGCTTCAACACCTCCACCATTGCTTGGCCTTTGTTCCTGGCCTCCAAATAAGTGTTTTGGTGATGGTAATCGAAGGTAAGTGTTTCAAAAAAAGGTGGATTGCCGCCGGTGTCCGTCCCACCCATCGGTAAGGTTCTTCTCGAAACTGGGGTAAAACCCAGTCAGGTTTAGATGAAATTTGATGCATGGACGACGCTAAGGTATTTGGTGGTGGTGGTTTGCCGATTTTCGCCAGAGAAATCGACGAAAATCTCGTCGGAAACCATGCAACCCATCAGGTTACATTTGGGTCGCAAGGAGAAACAGGCGGGGATGGAGAATTCGGTGCTTCTCACTCTCTCCCTTCCCCTTCTTTCCTTCTCTTCCCATTGGGCAGCCTTCTTCCTCTCTCCTCTTTTCATCCTTTCTCTGGTTGGTCTCCCTTTTCCCAGCCACTCACATGGCTTCCTTTCACCAAGACAAGGCTCCCACAAATCTGGAGCCTTCCAAATTCATAGCAAAATGACTATTTTTCCCCTACCTTCGTTCGTTTATAACTCTTTCATTATACGATCACGCGTTCGTATCGACACGTACTGCTCCAACATGTAAAGAAATCTGTAAAATATGTAGGAATAAAATACGACCACGTAGAATTCTTATTAGTTCATTAAGGGTGTTTTCGTCCTTTTACTTATCGAAAAAATATACGTCATAAATATAAACGCATTGAAATTAATAATACGAAAATACATAATTTTAAATAGTGAAATCCAAGGATGGGATTTCACATTCTTCCCTCCTTAAAAAATTTCGTCCTCTTTATTTATTCTCATATTAAGCTAACCTCAAGTTCGACTGTTTCGAACTTCAATTCACCATGCAAAACAATCACAAACATAGCCATGTCATCAATAACAATCAAGATTCTAAAAGACACTAGGCGCTAATCGGGCGGCTGGATGGGGCCTAGCGCCTAGGCAGGCGCCTAGACGGATTTGAGTAAATTTATTATATATATATATATATATTATAAATTGATTAAATTTACTACATTTATTATAAGTTGATTTAATTTACTATATGATATACAAATAAAAATTAAATAAAAGGTTATTTTTTTCAAAAGAAGAGTATATGTAAGGTGAGGGTTTAAGGGTTTTAGGGTAATTCTTATGTGTGAGGTTAAAGTGAATATTTTAGTACATGCAAAATATGGTGGAGCCTTAAACTGAAAAAATAAAAAGAAGAATTATAAAATATGGTGGGTCTTAAATATGTGGGCACAAATAAATAGTTAAAAAAAATAAAGAATAATAGTCAAAATTTGCAAAAATGAAGATGTGGGGTAAGAGAAAAAATAAAACAAATGGAGGCGAAATGGTAGCAAAACAAGAAGATGGTGGGTCCGCTTAGAGAGGTAAAAAAGCTAAATAATTGAAATGTCAGAAGGTTTTAATTAAACCCAAACGACGTCAAGTAAGTTTCAAACTTCATCTTCTTCGCGAGTTCTCCAACGCTTTATAACTTCTTTTTCCATATTTCATTCTCCGCCAATTATCTTCGCCCAGCTCCATCTAGCTCTACCCAGCTCTGCCTAATCCCACATAGATCTGTCCAGAAGCCACCTAATAAGTTGTCCGACTTTCCTTGCTGATTTAGACTAAATCCGGGCAGCACTCCATCTCCTAGGTTAATTTTTAGAACACTGATAACAATACCAATTCCATAATAATTTTTTTTAACATCCACAGGTAAAGGTACTTAGACCTAATACCTAAGCTCTAATTCCACTAAAAGTTGTCACGCCCCGATCCCACATACGTACAGGATCGATACGTGACATCACCAAGTATCGGTATATCTAACATACCTTACCTCCGAAATATGTACAAAGCATAATTCAAGGTTTGAATTGCGTAGAAATTTTTGTATACTTGATGACTGCATCTAACCTCCTTGTTAGACTGCCTACGTACCCAAAAAAGGGATAAAGCCATTCGCAGTTCACCATTCATTACACAATACCACACAACAGGCATGCAACATCATGAGGAACATTCGACGAAGCGCAATATAAATCTCTAGCCATATTGGTCAACGAGTCTAATCATAATGACAACAATCACAACCAACATCATTCCACAATCACATCAATGAATAACACATACCATACACCAAAATGCAAGGCTAGAGTGACACGGTTCGGCCGAAGCCTACATCTCTGAAACTGAAATCAATCGAAGGAACCAACAAGTCAAATGATGCAATTTCAGACCACTCAACGAAATCCATCAACATCGGGTTCTGGACCACTCAACAGAACCAAAGTACCAAATGGGATTTAGAACCACTCAATGGAATCCAAACCAGGATACACAAAGTAGAAGGGATTCCAGACCTCTTAACGGAATCTGAGTGGATATGATTTAGACCACTCAACGAAATCGCAGAGCACAATGCATATCAAACTGCTCAATGAAATCCAGCTGGATACGACCCTAGACCACTCAACGGAATCGCGGATCACGAGGGATTTCGGACCTCTCAACGGAATCTGGACGAAGCAAGGAACTGGACCATTCAACTGAACCCCAGCAGAAACCCAGTTCTGGATCACTCAACGGAACCGAGCGGAAGTCCAAGAAATATAGCAACGCCCAAAGAAGAAGACATGAAACAAGTACTCAAAATACAAAAGCTCAACGAAACAAGAAATGGAATAATGATATAATATGTGAAACAAGTGTTGAAGCAACAAACCCCATGACAATGGGTTCATGGTCCACTCCTAGCCCTCACATTTCATCACATCAGGCCAAACATACAAATCAGCCACACTCCACAACAAGTTCAATACACAAGTCAAATCACATAAAATAAACAAGCATATCACAATGTGATACCATCAGTACGTAAATCAAGGTGCACGTCAATCGAGGAAGAAACATCATCATGGTGAGCCCAATAAGCTCTATAGAATCTTAACAACACTTTAATATCAGCAACACGCTAGAAGAACTCGGGCTAGTTGACTAAAAAGACAGTCGTCGACCAAGGTCTAGAGTAGGGTCCCTAACCCTAGAAATCTAAACTGGAAGATCCACCTATCAGATCTTTGATCCATAACTTTGCAAAGTCCACATTATGCTTCTAGAACAACATACTAAAACTTCATTACGATCCAATGGTTGGATCTCCGCCAATTGCAAATTCAATTGGCGATCAATGTTTGATTTTACAAAATTAGAAATCCAATTCGGGAAGATCTGTTTGTCGGATTCCCGATCTGTATGTCGGATTCCCGATCTGTAAGTTCCTATTGTCCTCAAATATTACGTACTATTACATATTAAAGTTTGGTAATAATCCACCAATCGGATCGTCAATTGATATAATGACTAAGTGGCGGTCTCTATCAAAACTATAGTCATATGACGAGAGTTCATCAATCGGACGTCATATATGGAATCTGGGTATCTAAATTAGTCTAGGAAGGGCATGTGGGGTCTCGGCCCACGCATCGTCGCACACGGCGGGCGGCCACCCTTTCTCGCCGGAAAATCCAACTAATTCCAAAAATTACCAAATTCTACAAAAACGTAGATCTCAATGAGTGGATCGAGTTTCATACCTGAGCCGAGGTCTAATTCGGTCAAAAAATGCTTCAATTTTCCCACGAATTGCCGGAACCCTAGTTTTAGGTGTGCTACAATTCGACTTCCATACGCGCTACAACGCCTCCACCATTGCTTGGGCTTTGTTCTTGGCCTCCAGAGGAGTGTTTTGGTGGTGGTGATCAAAGGTAACAGTTTCAGAAAAGGGTGGATTGCCGCCGGTGTCCGTCACACCCATCAATGCGGTTCTTCTCGAAACTAGGGTCAAACCTAGTCGGGTTTTATGAAATTGGAAGTAGGGACAACGCTAAGGTATTTGGTGGTGGTGGTTTGCAGATTTTCACCGAAGAAATCGACAAAAGTCTAGTTGGAAACCATGCAACCCGTCGGGTTTCATTCGGGTCGCAAGGAGAAACAGGTGGGGATGGAGAATCTGGTGCTTCTCACTCTCTCCCTTCCCCTCATTTCCTTCTCTTCCCATTGGGCATCCTTCTTCCTCTCTCCTTTTCCCCTCATTTATCTGGTTGGTCTCCCTTTTCCCAGCCACTGACGTGGCTTCCTTTCACCAAGACAAGGCTCCCACAAATTTGAAGCCTTCCAGATTCATAGCGAAATGACTATTTTTCCCCTACCTTCTTTCATTTATAACTCTTTCGTTATAACTCCAAATTCCATTCCGTTTGAGCTCAAGCGTTCATATCGACATGTACCACCCAAACATGTAAAGAAATCTGGAAAAATATGTAGGAATAAAATACGACCACGTAGAATTCCGTTTAGTTCATTAAGGGCGTTTTCATCCTTTTACTTATCAAAAAAATATATGCCGTAAATATAAACGCGTTGAAATTAATAGTATGTAATTTTAAATAGTGAAATCCAAGGATGGGATTTCACAACATCATCATCAACTGAGCCCCTTTCTTGTTTTTGTTTGTTTTCTTTTGTTAGTTTCAGCATCAAATCAAAAAAGGGAGTTGATTTTCAACATTATTTTTAGCTTCTCACACACCCTTTTTTATTTCTACTATTGAATTGAATAAATCAAAAGGAATCAATGCTACCTATGTTGATGCACAAAATCAGCGAGGACTTTGGTACAACAGAAAGTATCAAGTTTGTGACCTTCACTAGATTGTTCCGGTCACTGGTGTAGGTAAGTATGTAAGTGGACAGAGACAGGGAAGCAAAC
>JADOBS010300927.1:0-11340 GCA_015708375.1 Cydonia oblonga
GCCCGCGCGCTCATATATATATATATATATATATATATATATATATATATATATATATAAACAAACATATTATCTATCTTAAAGGGGAGGGAGTGTGTTTACCTTCATAAGGGCTAACAACAATGTGGTTCAAATTCATTTATGGCGAGAATCAAATCTAAGACCTCTTACTTACAAGTGAAGAGAAATATTACTAGATCATAGTACTAATTGACTTTTGCATGTATACTTAGCGGTGCTGACTTGCAAGTAAAATTATTTTTCGAAAAAAAAAAAAGAAAAAAGTTAAGTGCGAATAATTTAGAAGTATGATAAAAATTCAAGAGGAGCCAAGATAGTGTCACCAGCAGGAGACCAAATTTACAAGTATTTTAATTTAATTTAATTTTTTATTTTGAAAAAGGGGACATGCAGAAGGCTTAGCCATAGTAGTCCACTTTTTCGGGGATCGAGAAGACTAACAAAGGACGGGGCGTATAATTCACCAGAATCGAATATAGGACATGTTGTGTGGAATACAAGTCTAAAATTTGTCCTCAACAACTGGGCCATCCGGTGGTGGTTGACCAAGTTTACAAGTTGGTTATGTTAATTTGTGTATATTATACTATGCGTATGATGTTTTCTTTTAAAATTTGCATTATATCAACTTGCATTCATCTGTATATACACCAAAATCATTGTCCAAATTAATTTGAGTGGTACAATATGAAATTAGTGTTCACTATTGATTTAGAGTAGGAAAATAACACCTCCACCATTGTCATTCTCCAATTTCAGAATTAACCAAATATGAATTTAGTGTTTGAATATGATTTTCTTCTATTTATAATTGCACTCACTCTCTCTTTGCTAGCTAATAGCTATGGGTTACTAGTACATGGGAGTGGTGGTGTGGTGGATGTGATTTGAATTAAATGGAAAGATTATGACTTAATTAATTGTGATTTTGAAGTGTATAACAAGGACAAATTGGTAGAGGGCTGAAAAGCCGTATGTCGCATGTTGATTGCTCAAAAAGGGCATGAGAATACTAACACAGAACACAGGTTGCAAAATGGTTCATCAGAATAAGACACAAGAGCTTTACTAATCAGCACAAAACATGACCTTAATTAAGCCTGTTGGGGATTAGTCCTACCCTTCGGAGCGCTGGATACCTTAGGCTTCGCCCAAAAAAAAAATTAAGCAGGCTGGATTTATGTGAAAAAATAGTGATAATAATGGAGAGGAAATGCATTAATTCATGGGTTGGATTCTTGAATTTTTTTGAGTGAACCTGCTAAAAAATCCAATCCCAAATTTTAAAAAAATTTCATATTATATTTTTCCCTATTTTCTTATTTACTTTTAATTTCGGCAAGCAATTTAAGAAAAATAGGCCATGAAACTAAAGAAAGTTGAGGTTACTATATAAAACCAATTGGTAATATGGGGAATAGCCCAACTACTTATAAAGCACATGCAAGGTCCCTCCTTTCATCAATGTGATATTCATTCACAACACGCCCCCCCCACGTTTGGCGAATTTTTAAGCCTGACACGTGGACAATACAATTTGGGTGACGTGGAGCACGTGTAGCCGTTAGGCTTCACACGTAAAGTTGAAATTTCAATATAAAACCAATCGACAATATAAGAAGTAGCCCAACTACTTACGCACATGCAAGGTCCCTCCTCTCATTCTCAACAGAAACATCCAAGACGTAGAGGAAGCCAACTGTTTTTTATCCATTAGAGTGGCAAGTTGAGAAAAATAGTATTTCCTCAATCCTTATTATCCATTTCCCGTAGGTTAAGTAGTCGCACTTTTGAAGAAAAATTGCTAATACAAGTATATCTTCTTTCTCTGGTAGCATATATAACTACAATTCCATTAAGCGGAAAATTGACCCAAACTGTCATTACACTGCTTTGAAGCAGCAAACGAAGTTCTAGGAAACATAAATCACCGTTAAAAGAGGTAGGAAAATATCATTCAACTTTACTTTCTCGTTTTCAATTTACCATGGAACACACTACAGAGTAATACATATGAGTGCATCGAAAAGCCGTTCGGTTTTGCCTCTCTCCCTCCTCAACTGCAGAAAAAACCATGCTTTGGTCCACCATGGCGCTCAACTCTTAAGACTTCCTTAGAAAACCATGTCTACGGCAGAGCCACTCAAACTCGCCGAGGTTCAACAAACACAGATGTAGTTCTTGGGGGCACAGTGAAGCATCCTGAGGAAGCATCATAGGTAGATCTCTTAACTATTTCATCCGTTGACGTTACCTGCAACAAGTTCATATTTAAAGAACCAGTATAAAACAAATCAAGCAGGTTTATCTTTGAAGCAACTTCAAGTGATCTGAGCTCATCTGACATTCAGAATCTTTCTTCTAGGCTTGAGATGTTGTGCAGAAAATCTCTGGTGCTCCCTTCGATTACACCAAATTTGAGCAAAGAAACAACATGAAAAAACAGCGGTAATTGACATCAATGGTTTACCTGCACAGGATGCAACTGAAGAGTCCTAGATTGAAGAGGGGGGCTTGCAAATGACACCTCAGTTGGACACGCATTGATCATAACCACAATGTAAGAGAAACTGTGCAGCACAAAGGTTTACAAGTGAATTATTTTCCAATCGTTAAGTGTCATGGAAAAATTAAAGTTAGAGATATTTATACCGACATTGGATCGAGCTGAGATAACCCTGGCACGCCTTCATGACCATCTTCAATGCTCATTACTATGACTCCAGGGACTAATGAAGGACCAGTATTATGGAAACGTACCCGTTCCTGAACATTGAATATTACGTATTAAAACTTGGGAGCAAATTTGGTTTATCTCTAAAATAAATGGTTCATCTCATAGCGTTTGCTATACAAGAAGCCCATCACTTTTTCTTGGTAAAATCAATTCCAAGAAAAAACATTACTATTGTAGTGGAACGTAAGTATAGATACGAGGCTTCTCACCTGAATAGCATTTGCTGTCCTCAAACGAAAAAGTGGTGAAGAGTACCTAATACGTAACAAATTAGAAAAGTTCTCCACAGCAGCGAGGATGTGACTCTTCTGAGGCTTAAAGGATGGATCTGCTAATCTTGGTTTCATTCTGAAAAAAGTAAACATAACCAAAAAATTATCACTTGACATTTTATACCAGTCATTATAAAGTTTCTGATGCCAGATACACCTTTCTACATGACATGACAATGTCACTAAGAAATACTCAGGATCAAATGACTGGAAATACTCGAGTGCTTACAGCGGCCAGCTGTGTTCGTTCTTCTCTTTTGGAGGAAGGCCAACACCCCAGTTGTTAGAGCTATACGTGAAGTCCAGCCTGCAAATCATACCAACCAAACGTTAAGTTTGAGAAAGACAGACATGTTGTAGCATGCATGGATTACTCAATTAGAAAAGATGACATGGGACTATTTTAGTGGGATTTATTCTTTGAACAGATAAAGGATCCAACTTGTAACTCGAAACTCGAAAGTAGCATATAATGCAGAAGATCATATACTTATTCGAGCAGTTAGATATAAGATCAGCTAAAATCTTGAAATCTTATGTAACAACTATAATTAAGACTGTAACTTGGGAATGAGATTAGCAATTGACCTATTGAACCAATCACCAGAATTGTATGAGTCACGATCAAGTGATTTTGAACGAAGCAGCTCATCGCCGGCGTGGAAAAATGGTATCCCCTAAAATTAGGAAATCATTTATAACTGATTGCTCATACAATATCCCAAAAAATGAACTATATAAAAATGAATTAATAAACATTATAAATGATCCTAGTAGCCTGCCATTTCATACATTTCGTTAAATCAACATTAAATACGATTTAAAACCTGTCCAAGTGCTATTATACTTGTCGCCAAGTGATTTATCCTGCATCTCTCCTCTAAAGAAATTTCCATCGAAGTCTACAAGTAGTGGATTGAGTTAGACAAGAAGTTACAAATCTGAAGTCAAATAGATACTGCAGAAGTACATGTACCTTCAGAGCCACGATGTCAAACAGAGTTTCGTTGTCATGAGCAGAAACATAATTGATCTGGAGAACAAACGTAGTTGTCAATTGTATGGTTTTTCTATGTTAAGATTCGTCATTCTACCTTTACATCATCAATATGAACAATGCATGAACATCCTGAGCAAAATGCATTAACCGCCAATACTCAGATTTGCTAAGCCCACTTGACAGCAGGCTCTCAACCTAGGCATCTAAAATTATACGTTACATTACATCGGTTAAGGGTATAAAATATGGCTCAGAAAACATCAAGTACCTTCAAACAGGTGGTGATAGGAACAAAATCACAAGAACTAATCTAAAATTATGAATCCTGATGTAGATACTTACAGTTTCAGTAGGAGATAAAGTATATGCTACAGGTGTCCCGCCATACGTCAATACTTCTGCTCCTTTTACCTGAAGGAATCATTGGAAATGTCAAGGTAATGCATTTTCAGCTAAAACATCAACAGCAGATATTGATACTTATCCCTCTGGAAATTAATGTATACCTCTTTCCCTTCACAATCGGTTAGCACAAAATCCCTCAGGTTTGCAGCCATTCCAACCTGCATTACTGTACTTCCATTAGATACAATCACAACAAAAAAGACTAAAGGAATTATGGCTTCTGAAGCCTTTTGCAATATCACCGAAGAAATATTATAAGATTTGGATCCATATATCAGGTAAGTAGTATTATTTAAAGAAGGATGACAATCAAAATTTCAAATAGATGAGAAAATGAAACATAAAAGAAACTTCAAAGTGACCATCCCAGAGAACTTCGTTTCTTATTGAAAATTCTTTTCTTATCCCATAGGTGAAGAAACCTATCAGTTTTAGTCTACCAATGCAGCTCATTCCGTCAATACAAGAAAAAAATCAGTTTAGTTTCTGTTGACATCCAATAGATATTTTCATGATTTGATTTGTACACGGACTAAGGAGACAAAGGAGTCCAGCATCAGGCCAAAAACAAAATGCTAGATACATGAGAATGCATTAAAATGATAAACCTGAATGTGATCCTTTGATTCAGCAAGCATGTGTTTTGCAACACTGTCTGGACCATGATCGTGACCATTAGGCTACAGAAAAAAGATAAATCCATTAACTATGATGAAAGAAATCACACACTATTCTACATAAGAAATCAATTTCACTCGTAGCATGAATCAAAACTGTTTGTAATATAAATATTACTACTACAGTGATCCAAAAAAAAGATATATTTATAGAGCGATGCTCTTTGTCCATATAGTCTAGCTCACAATGTTGATCATGCAAACTTCACTTCACCTTATTACCGCTTAAAAGATTGCGGGATACATACCATGTCAAAATGTTTCAGTGGGAAGCACCCACTATACTCATACAACACATATATAGTATATGCATGCAACTTAGTAGAGCACGAAATAAAATTTGTAGTCTCACTATAGTAGCAATTGTACCAATGGAAGGGCACTTGAACTCCAGCATTTTATTACTTAGTTAAATAGTCAACTAATGTATAAAGAGCTCCCCTACAAGTCATTATATACCTGCAAGAGTAGACCGGTCACAAATCCTTGCTGAAGAGGATGGCCAAATGGAGATCCACCAAGTATTGCATCCCGTATTCGATCATTAAAACTGTAGATAAATCAACAGACAGCCATAGGCACTCACTAGGTAGTGAAGAAAGAAATGGAAGAAAGGAAAATCTAGTATATATAATTCCCACTGAGTTCGCATTTGACTAGAACAAGACGTTCCAGTACAAGGTTGAAGTTCAACCAAGGTACATCTCTAATTCTGTGTCTCTTTTGAATCTCTGACAAGGAGAGAAATAACTAACTAAAAAGCAGGTGACGATATCATCCTTTTCAACTGTCAATAGTGAAACACTTTTTCTAATCAAACAGTCCTATACGTTATTCCTGCATGCAATCCTAGTTCCTAGTTCCTCAATGTAACGAAAAGAAATGTTGGACGCATTTAAAGGAAAGGAAAAATAGTACCTCCCAATTCCAGTTCCATGAAGATTGGACTGTGACGCATTTATTCCACGTCCATTATTGGCAACTTCACCAAAATCCCATCCTTCACCATATCTTGATAAAAGTGATAAAACAAGAATATTGAGTCACTAAATCATTCTAAAGATTCAAGAATTGTAAACAAAACAGATCCATAGGGAGAATTCAAGCATTGATTTCCAAAGCTACAATAATAAATGAATATACTGGGTAATTACATATAGATACTTGAGCCATCAACTCCATCCCTTTCCTTTGTTAGGCTGCAGAGTGCGTTTTTTGCTTTCACCTGTGCACGAATTAGTATCTTTTAGGCATTTGGCTATTGAACATCCACTCAATGTGCTATGCTAACTGGCTGAGAGTATAAATACCATTGTTCTTTTCATTATATGACCCATAAGATCGAACCGGAACCCATCAACCTGCCAAAAGATTCATATGATTAATCATTCCAGAAACCACCTTTAAGACTTACAAGTATACATGCGACGATACAAAAAAATTCAAACCCTATCAATCCAAAAATAAATCGGTACACACTTTATGGATGAGATTACGTGAGGCTTCTTTGAGGTATTCAAGCACAATTTGACGAATGAAATCTCACCTTGTAATCAACTGCCCAGTGCAATAGATCATCAACAATTAAACGCTCGACCATAAAATGCTCACTAGCAGTGTTGTTCACACATGTACTATTCTCGATAAAGCCATCTGTATTTCTTCTTAAGTAGTACCCTGGAACAATCTATAAGTAAACTTTAAATCAAAACAGAAGAACGGACATCATTCAGGAAGACTATAAGGCAGGACAACAGTCTATATATGGTGGGATCTTATGAATAATAACAAGTCATAACCTTATCAAGAACAGAATTCACATCAAATGGCCCATTTTCGGACAAATGATTGTAGACAGCATCCAACACAACACGAAGGCCGTAACGGTTAAGCGCCTGCAAGCAATATAACCATTTTCCCATTATTTTTCACCCAAGTAAACAGGAGGCATAGGAAGGGACACTAAAAGCCGAAAACATGAAAGTCTGAGGAGAAGAGGGTGGGTGGAAGGGAAGAAGAGAGAAATCAAACCGGAATGAATTCCAAAACAAAATAAAGAGAATAAAGATCCAGTTAGGAAAACAGAAGACAAACTTGAACTGACTGCAGATCAGATAACTTATTAATCTAGTATCTCACAAGATACATTAAACACAGAATTCTTGGCATGATTAGTGAAGTGACACCTAATATCCATACCTGAACCATCTTCCTGAACTCAATTGCACGGTATGTACCATTTGCATTACTTGCATAGCTTCCTTTAGGGACCCCCCAGAGAACAGGGTTGTACCTTCAAAAGACATAAAAATAAAGATCAAGCCATCAAAAAGTTTAAGCTGATAATGTAAAACAAACTGACGGGTGCATACCCCCAGTTATATGCATCATCATTTTGGATAGCCGTAATAAGAGCTTGTTGCTCATCCGAATCTGGAGCAAACTTTTCAAGTATCTTGAAATCTGGCCAATGTCATACAGAGGAACGGTGCAACCAAGCAAAAGTCAATTTAGCTTACATAAGACCACGACATTTTATTTCTGAAACATCAATGTATATACACATGACTCATACTGTACATCATATTCTGTTTTGCATCAACATCAATGGGAAAGGTTCCATTATATTTGAAGTTCAAATGGAAAGGACTGGTTGTTTTGCAATGCCTAAGCTCATTTATTCCCTTACCTACACTCTTCCAATTCTCCTTCTCATCATCAACCCCTGCGAATTGGTAGGCTGGCAGTAGATGGACATGAGTGATACCAGCACTAGATAATTTCCTCAAATGAAATGCACCCGCTGAATCCTTCAAGCAGTCAATTACATATTTTTAGTTCGTACACTCTTATAGAATTCCCCTTCCTTTCATCCATCATGTAAGATCCACGTGGAACTGAATACTTATAGTCTTAAGTTAAATTAGTATGCTTCAGGCATACTTGGATTACGACTCTTAATAGAATAATAGAACTACCTGGAAAGTGAAGGCAAGATATCCACCACGAAATTCAGAAGGCACAGTCTGGTCATTGGCACTGCAATGGCAGCCGAGTATATTAGAAGGAGTGTAATGCAATACCAAAACAAAAACCATACTTGGAGAAACAGACACAGAATACTCGTCAAAAGTTACACAAAGCATACATCTCTTGAGATCTCTTTTTTAGATAATTCGCTGAAAGTGGCATTATATGTTGATACACACATTTTTTGTCGCGAAATGAATTATATGATAAATACTATAATCACATTAAATTTGTTATTACCTGAAATCTCTTATGTGCAACTCATAAATACTTATGTCGGAAATAGAAATTATATCAGGTTTCTCATCTGCCAATTTATCCCATCCTTTAGGTTTTATATCATCAGAATCAAGATTAACCAGCAATGTCCGCCTGCCATCTGATGAAAGCCTGCTCCAACAAAAATTAAAAGATATTAAATATGGCAAATGTCAATAAGCAGGAATATAAATCAATGTTTGTGACTAAATACATACTAGTGGATAGCAGTGATGCATAACTTTAGAATATGGAAACACCTCAGCTATTTTCCGATAACTGTTGGCTAAATTAGACTACCGGCATACCCTCTAGCATATGGATCGTTTGCATAGCACTTTTCAATTTTCAAGGTGCTAGGATGATATACAGACACTTCATACACGTAATAGGAGCCTTCCCAACTTTTTGGCCCTTTAGTACTCCAAACGCCATTAACCTCCTCAAGTTGCACAACTTCTTCGGGATTCCCACCTAACGGCTCCTTATAGATGCAAACACATACTTCCTGTTTTGTAAAAGGAAATGATTGCTTCCATAAGTAGAACTGAGAGGGCAACTCTAGTAATTAATAAAAACCTTATTACATATAAGTTATATACCTGAGCCGTAGGAGCCCAAAGGTAAAGTGACACTGATTCTTCTGAATAAAGTGCACCAAGGGGACCATTATATGAGAACAATTCATCTAAAATACCAGGTAACTGCAGACCAGTGGCATCACTGCACCTTCCATTAGCTGTATAATATGAAAACAGATAAACAATATATTCACTGGCTGAAATTAAGAAACTGCACTCAATGATTTATGCTGGTCTAGATTTGCACAAAACACACTCACGGTAATGATCATAAAAAAATTGAAGATTACCAAGCTTACAAAGCAGTGATCCATCTGACTGAAACAAAGAAAGTTAAAATACTGATCCAAGATCAGAAAAAATTAAATGTAAATGAAGAGCTTCTATATTTGCAATATAGCACCACAAGTATTTAATGTTAAATTAAATGGTTTACCAGATGGACTGCTACAAAAAATTGTCAACCAATGAAACAATATATGATGTATGTCTAAAGGATCGGAAATAATTAGTCAGGATTCTGATGGAGGTGTTTCATTATATATTCAATCTGAAAGATAGTAGATAATACAATATATGATGTATGCTTAAAGGATTGGAAATAATTAGTCAGGATTCCGACGGAGGTGTTTCATTATATATTCAATCTGAAAGATAGCAGATAATAGTTCTATAAAAAAGCAATGCAAGAACGCTAAACACTTTAAACGGTCCAAGAATAACTTTTAGCACAAACGGGTGACTACTACAAAACAATTAAATTACAAATACGTAAGAATATTCAAAACGTAATTCTTTAGAAATTGTGATTCAGCACTCTCAATCACATGCACATCCTCAACAAAAGGTAATTGATCATAATTCGTTGTATTTCACCACTAATAGTCTAGGGAGACAAAACGGTTTATCTAACGATGCGTTGATAAAATAAGGTAATTAATCAGAATTCGTTGTATTTCACCACTACTAGTCCAGGGAGACAAAACGGTTTATCTAACGGTGGGTTGATAAAAACTGACTGGCAAAGAACAAATGCAAAAACATTCTTACCATCGAAAGTAGCAACTGCCAGTTGGCATTTGAGAAGAGGTTTGGCATCCAAATCAGGGGGCACATTAAAAGCTCTGTAATTTTTGATATGTGGAAATTTTTCTTTCACCTAACAGAAATCATTTTATTCATGGGTCAGTTCGAAGCAGTTTGAAAACTTCTCCAGAAGTTACACTAAGAAAAAACAGCAACAAGAGGCTCCATGAAACAGCTTCTACAAATTACATAACATATTACATTTTCCGGAAGCCCATGTTTATCTTCTTCAAGCTTTACTTTTATATCCTCACCTGCTAGCAAAGAAGTCTCATTACACTTAATTTAAAGATTTGAAATAACCACGAATTCCATCACTCAAACTCGAAGTATGATTCAGGAAAGTCCTTACCGAGAATTCCATCACTCGAGCAAGATAAAGCCGCGGTTTTACTAGCAAATAAGTAGCAGGAACCATTTCCAACATCGACATTCCAGGCAATAATTGATTCACTAACCCAGAACCCCCTCGAATACAAGAAGCCACTCTGCAGCTGTTCACCCCTCTACACACATACAAGGTCATAACTTAGCATCAACACAAAAAATTGTTCGAATCCCCCTCCCTCCCGTAGTTTAGATTAGATTAGAATATAGCTCGAATAAAAGAAAAAAAAACAGAGAATTGGATTCTATACATTCATTCGTATCTACCAAAACAGTCACAAAGTTTAATCCTTTAATCAAAACCCACATCCAACTCGAACTTCTCCATCTTATTTTTACTCAAATTTATCATCTCGTTCCGAAATTCACGGAAACCCAATTCCGAAATTCTTAACAGGTTTTGGGAGCGAGAGAGAGAGAAGAAGAAACCTGCGAGGTCGAAGTGGGGTCCTCCTCGGCCGACATTGATACGGAGGACGACGACGAGCACTGCAAATTGGGGTGTCTGAAAACCCCGGCGGAGTGGAGTGGGAGCGGCGGGAGAAGGGGTTTGCGCTCGGAGGCGAAACGGCACCGTAGAGAGGATGATGGACACGTGGGGGGGAGTTGAGGAGGGAAGTGGCGGTTGGTCGTTGGAGCCGTTGATGGTGGCCGGTAAAGAAGAAACGGAGACGAATATAATAAAGGCATAGAATTTTTAACAAAAAAAAATTCAGAGAAAGAGGGTGTGATTGTGAAGCTCTGAATTTTGCTGCTTTTCTTCAGATCTTTTCTGCCATTTCTGATTCTTCCATTATTTGTTGTAAACTATTTTGTTGTCCGTTTTATTTTCAATTACTGTTGACAATGTTATTTTAAAAAGAAATTAATGAAAAGGGTTTGGAAG
>JADOBS010300928.1:0-11340 GCA_015708375.1 Cydonia oblonga
GCCTAGAATAGGACCATCCATACCCTTGTTCTTAAGGCATAGTGGAGCATGACTTAGAAGGAATTCCTTTTGATCAACATTTTGCAGAAAAACAAGTGTGGGGGAAGGGATTTTCATGTGGAAAGTGAGCCAAGAAAAGAAATAAGGCACGAGTATAACAAGAAAGAAAATAATTTCGTGAAAAAGAAAGAAAAGAAAAAAAAAAGTTGTGAAAAGAAAGAAAAAGAGTTGAAAAATAAGTGAGAATGAAGTCACAAGTGTTGGTTATTGAAGAAAGGGTCCCAAAGTTTGAATTTGACCCTAAGTGTTGCATGAATCTTCCCTTGTGATAAAAGTTGATTTTTGCATTCAAGAGTGAATTTTAATTATCAATTTCATTACTTTGCTTACTATCGCTTTAAGAATGTTTGTGGAATTGGTATGAGCATATGGTGTCCCTGGTTCTTTCATCTAAGTAGTAGCATTCCGTTCTTGAGATCATATATACACATGTATTAGTAATTCCAGAAAATGCTTTCTTTGTTATAACATATGTGAGTGTTAGTCTACATGTCTACATCAATCTTCTCACATATATCTAGTATAGGGTGTGTAGTCATAAATTTTGTGTGAATTCTCTAAGGCATGTTACTACATTCAAAACGTTGTTTTAATTGGTTAAATGTTAGCTAGTAAATGGTGACTGTGATTAAGTATGTTCTCGAGGGTGGGGAAGGCCAAAATCTATGGTTATGATGATCTGTTGCATGTCATGTTGCATTGGAAATCCCTGAGGCAAATATTGGAAGGTCTAGAGTATGTTTTGTTTTATTATTTCATTTTGTTCGAGGACTAGCAAAAGCTAAGTGTGGGGGAATTTGATAGGAGTATATTTATGGGACTTAGTAAGCTTGTTTCATGGCATTTACTTAGTTTAATTCTAGTTATTTTAGTATTTTAAGCTATTTTCGTGTGTTTGTAGGTTTAAATAGCTAAAGAGGCAATAAAGTGCAATTTGGAGTATTCTGGAGCATTTTTGGGCCAAGAATGGACAACACATGCATGGAGGCACCTGCACCAAATAAGGTAACAACCTTTTAGTTGAAATGGGAATAGGTGAGCCATGTACAACAATGAAGTGGCAGCACTATCAACAAATTCACTATGGATGCTCTCGACCAGATTGGGTCTTTTGATGGCAGGGGCATGTCCCTTGTGCTTTACTCCAATTCCCTTTCATTGGTGGTTCGAAATACTTCCTTCTTAATTGGTGGTGGACGTTCTTGCCCTCTATTTTTAATCACATCAATGGAAAAACAAGAACGAACATCATTAGGATTCTCAATAGATTCATAAACTTTAAAGTTAATCATATCACCACCAAACTCCATAGTTAATGCTCCCTTGGCCACGTCAATCTTGGTGTGGGCTGTTTTCATGAAAGGTCGTCCAAGTAAGATTGGCGATGCTGGATAGTGGGTTGAGTCCTCCATACATAGAAATCTGCAGGAAAAATCAAGTGGTCTACCAACAACAAAACATCTTCCAAAACTCCTTTCGGATATGCATTAGATCGATCGGCTAATTGAATAATGACACCATCATTTTTAAGCTCTCCTCGATTCATAGATGCATAAATAGAATATGGCATGACATTAATGGAAGCACCTAAATCTAACATAGCATGTTCAAACCTTGTATTACCAATTACACAAGGGATGGTGAAACTACCTGGATCTTTGCATTTGGGTGGCAGCTTTTTTTGTAACATTGCAGAGACATTTTCACTTACATGTACCACTTGTTTCTCTCGAATCCGTTTCCTTGTCGTACAAAGCTTTTCAAAAACTTAGCATACTTTGGAATTTGCTTTATTGCATCAAGGAGTGGGATATTGACGTGCACCTTCCTAAACGTCTCTAGGATGTGTTTTTCATCTTCTTCGTTCCTAGCTTGCATAATCTACGAGTGAAAGGCACATTGCTTGGAATAGGGTTAGAATGAGTCAAATTTGGAACAAACTTACCTGAGTTGTAAGGCATAGAGGTATTAGAGGGTTGCGGCAAGGGTTGGTCTTCCCTTACCGTGGCCCTTGCTTTCTGTTCTTCTTCTTCCAGTAGCTTTTCATCCTCGTTAAGGCCTTGTTTGGATGGTTTTGTTTGATTTCCAAGCTCTTTGCCACTTCTCAACGTAATGGCCTTGTCGGTTTCAAAGCCTCCATTTGGATTCACAAAGGTTGAACTAGGAAGTTTGCCTTGTTCTCTAAACTGCCCAAGGAACTCTGAGATCTGCCCTATTTGCTTCTTCATGTCATCATCTCCTTGTCTTGGTTCGCTATTCTGTTATTTTGATTTTGTAATCCCTGCAATACAGAAGTTAGTAATTGAATAACTTGATCATTATCAAATAGTGAACCTGAGTTTGGTTGAGCAGTTTGTGATTGAGGTTGAGATTGTGTGAATGGTCTTTGATATATCCCAGGGGGTGGCTGTCGAAATCCTCCTTGTTGTTGAAGTTGTTGGAGCTCCCTCCACTTGAAATTTGGGTGATCTCTCCATCCTGGATTGTATGTATTTCAGTATGGATCATTCTTTTGCTGATTTTGGCCTTGATAACCTATAGCATTGGCGATTTCCCATTCTTCATTCTCTATCGATTAAGGACATTAATCATTAAGGTGCCCTTGCATAGAGCACACGCCACACACACTTGGTGTAATTCCTTACACTTTGCATCCTTCGACAACTTGAGATACAAGCATAGTGAGGTTAGCTAATTGAGATTGAATTTCAGCTATTGAACTTACCTCATGGACTTGCTGCCATGAGATTTCCCTTTGTCCAACACCTTCGTATTGTTGTGCATTCAAGGCTCAGTTTGCAATTAAGATCTTGGCAGCCATCGGTGTTTTGTCAACCAAAGCACCCCATGCTGAAACATTAAGCATTTGTCTCTCAAGTGGAAGTAGTCATTCGTAGAAATATTGCAGTAAAAGCTCTTCCTTCATTTGATGTTGTGGGGAGGATACAACCAACGTCTTAAAACACTCATAATATGCTGGAAAAGATTCTTTTTGGCCTTGTTGAATGCCACTAATTTTCTTCCTCAAACGAATGACTCTTGAAGTTGGGAAGAATTTCTCTAAGAATGCTCTCTTCATACTTTCTCAAGAAGTGACAGTTCCAAGTGCTAATTCATAAAGCCAATCTTTAGCCTTTTCCAAAAGAGAGAATGGAAAGGCTTTCATCTTCAGAATGTTCCAATCAACATTAATTGGCGTCATGGTTGAACAAACCACTTCGAATTCCTTCAAATGCTTATTTGGATCTTCCATGGACAGCCCATGGTACTTGGGGAATGTGGTGCAGCAAACTTGACTTCAATTCGAACTCATCGGTCTTCCCTTGAACTGCCGCATGATATTGAATGCAAATAGGCACAACATTGTCCATTCCTGAAGTTGAAATTTCTTTGATTGTTCGATTATCCACCGCCATGTCTTGTTCCTCTTCAATTTCAACTTCAGATTCAGATTCGGAACTAGAACTATGTGGATTGACTTCTGGATGCTTCCTCTTTCTTCTCAACGCTCGTTCAAAGTCGTCGTCAAAGTCCAATATATGCTCACGCACAGGTTGAGATCATCAAGTCATAAACTAGTACCTACAACAAAGAAAACAAACAAAACAAAATAAGGACACAATGCAAAAACAGAAACAGAAACAAAGGGGAAGATTAGCAATTTGCTAATCCCCGGCAACGGCGCCAAAATTTGATGTGAAATTAACTAACACTCAAATTAAAACCCTATGATTGTAGTATATGTAAGTAGGGCTCGTTCTAGGCCGGGGATTAGAAGGGATGCTAATCTACACAATTTAAACTCTAAAACACTAAAAGAAACTTAAAAATAGAAAACTAGACTTCTATGACTCAAAACAAACTAGAATGACTCAAAACAGCACAAAACAATCTAATTGACACAAAATAGACACTAGGGGAGTTATTTGGACGAATTCTAAACTATTAGGACTCAAAACACTTAAAAACACAAGTTTGGACGGATTATAACCTAATTGACACAACAAAGTAAAGGGGGATTGGATGTTTACGAATTTAGACTTAAGCAAACAAATTAAAGACTCTAAGTAAATTTTGGACGAATTTGGGTGAATTGAATGGGTGAATTCTAAACTATTAGGAGCATATTTATGCGACTTAGTATGCTTGTTTTCATGCATTTATGTTCTTAGTTCTTAGTTATTTTAGTAGTTTAAGCTGTTTTTGTGTGTTTGTAGGTTCTAGGAGCTAAAGATGCAAGAAAGTGCATTTTGGAGCCTTTTTGGAGCAAAATTGGGCTTGGAATGGATGGCATATGCTTGGAGCAAGGTGATGGACGAAATTGAAGACCTAAAGATGTTAGGATTCCTAATTACACAAGGATTCCTACTTTGAGAAGGATTCCTACTTACATAAGGATTCCTAATCGAAGAAGGATTCCTAATTGAAGATTGACTCCTAATTGAAAGAGGATTCCTAGTTGGACAAGGAGTCCTACAAAGGCAAGGATTCCTAGAAGAATGAGGATTCCTACTTGAAGAAGGAAAGTTAGCCAAGGTTTCCTACTTTGGTTGACCTTTCCTAATCTTAAAATTTCCTAAAGTTCCAGCAACACAGAAGGACTCCCAAGCACATTAGGACACTCGACAATGGGTTCTAGAAGCTCCAAGGGTCTTGCCGCACCATGTTTCCACTTTCCCTTCCTTGCCATGCAAGGAAGGTGGTTTCCCTTTCTTTTTAGGACCTTTCCCATTCCCTAAACCTCTGCCATGCCTTTTTCTATCCCTAAACCCTTTAGCCGTGTCCTTTTCCTACCCCAAAGCATTCTGCCGAAATTCCCTAACCCTTTCCCTTCCTACTTTCCTACTTTCCTTTAAAACTTTCCTACTTCCCTTTCCCAAAACCCTTTGCCGTGCACCCTTATTCCCCTTTTTCTGTTGGACTTTTTTTTCAGCCCTTTTCCTTTATGGATTTGGGCTAGGAAACTTATATCCTGATTACATTAGGGTTTCAATTACCTTAGCCTTTATAATAAAGCTTCTGCCCTACCTTTGGGGGATCATTCACCATTCTACACATCCATTGACTCCCATACACTATCCTAGCATCTATTCTCCACCATTCCTAAGCCTTGCCGCACCCTATACACCACCATACAGAACCTAAACCCATTCTTCCATAAAAAAACCATCATCCAAACACTCATCCAACCCTTGTGCCGTAGCAGAGAAGGAGAAGAAGAAGGGCCTTTAGCGTTTCAAGCTTGAAAATTTGAGCGTTTTAGGTGTACTTCGTTCTTGTTTTCAATTTCTACTTTATTATTCTCTGATTTTACTATAACCATGAGTGGCTAAACCCCTACTTAGCTAGGGGGAAGTTCGAAGCCATGAACATGCTTGAGATATGAATTGATTTCTTCCAATTGTGATTTGATAAGTTGTGAATGCAATTCAATTAACTGTCTTCTTCAAAACTGATTCTTGTATGTTGATTGAGGATGCATACTTAGTTTTCATGCATGAATTTGATGCTAGAATATAAATGAGTTTCACCTAATCGTTACAAGTTTATATTCATTAGTAGTGAAGGTTGCTAGTCACAATCGCGCTAATTGAATTCTTGGAAAACCTATCATGCATTCATAGTTACGAATGTCTCGTCAACACTTATGATTTTCATGGAACGTAATGATCTCTGATTGTATCTCTATTATGCATTCATGTAGGGGACCTTTGGAGAATAATTTGGGTTGTCACATGCATTCATCCAATTCAATGATTCACGGAAAATCTGAGGGTTAATTAGTGCATCACGGTTAATCTGGGTGTTGAGCTTCATAATTTATTGAAAAGCAATTGGAAATCGATTCATGTACAAGTGTGTCATGTGTGAAGAATGGACCTCTAGCTAATGCATCAACCATTTTATTTCCCAAAATTCATTTTACAATATGTTTAGTTTTACAATTTGCCGAATGCCTTACGCTCCTGAAAACTAAAAAACAACAAAATACCTTCTGATGCATAGAGATTTTAAGTAAAAAACCTTTGTAAAAGAGGCATTCGGCAAATGATTTATATGGTCTGCCGAAAGCGTGCCAGGATACGATCGACCTCATTTTGACCTGTCCAGATGCCGAATGCATTATTCAGAAAAACTCAGATCTAGGGTTGAAAGCCAGGTTTCAGCATATACATGAAGCTCGGGTCTTCGGCTTTGACGTTGACCCATACACCGATATCGTCACGACTGAGCTTCCTTTCTCTCTAGAAGACCTTCAGTATTTACGATACCATTTTGAAGTCTTTTCAGCCGTCTCTCTATTCGGCCTTACGGCTGATGAAACAGCACGTGTCGCACAGTTGGATACCTACCTCGACGTTAGGGAGGCCCCGAATCATGTATCAAGAGCAAGCTCGTGTTACGGTGCAAGTTCTGGACTGAGCTCCAATTCTCGATGAACCCAAGATCATTGAACCAAGGGAAGAGACCTTTGAGGACACATTGCAGGAACATACTCCGGTGATAGTGGGTCCGTCGAATACTTTGGAGGAAGAGGGTTCAGAAGAAGGAGAACCAACGGCAGAAGAAGATCAGGGCCCGAGGGGTCCATTGATTCTTGGCAACATGGAGATCAGTATGGTCCATGGAGATCAACATGGAGATCAATTTCCAGCCAACCATGTTTTAACTGAATTCTTTGGATGGCGATGTGATTGCTGAGGAAGCTACACAAGTCGACTTTGTTACTACTACGGAGACTGATTCGGCAACAAGGGAAGATACACTCAAAGCAGCTTTCGCCGAGCTGTTTCCTCGATTGCCATTGGTCAATCTCCACCACCTAAAGCCACTGTAAGTTACGGCTCATATCGAGGGGTACTCAGTCTTTAAGGTTTTCGTTGACTGTGGAGCAACTGTTAATATTATGCCCGTGACAATCATGAAAGTGTTACGTCACTCCAATGACGACCTCATTCCTTCTGTGATTACTATGAGTAGTTTTGTAGGCGACAAGTCCCAAACCAAAGGGGTACTTCCATTTGAAGTAAATATTGCGGGCTGTAATCATATGACTGCCTTTTTCATAGTTGATTCAAAGACCGAGTACAATGCACTGCTTGGTCGAGATTGGATTCATCAAACAAGCTACATTCTTTCATCGTTATATCAAGTCCTTGTTTTCTGGGATGGCAAATCGGTCGTAATATATCCGACCGATAATCAGCCATTCGAGACTAACATGATCCATGCACGCTACTATGATGATCATGTTGGCTACATCACCTTGCAAGGGTTTAATGATGAAGGTTGGCCAACGCGAATTTAAGTTCAGAAAGCCATCGAGGTTGGCGCCGAGACCGTTCACCAGGACTCTGCGAGGCTCGGATTGGCTGATCTTATTTTCGACCCTGATGTCTGACACCATTCGAGCCAAACACCGAGCCGCAGTTTCATCTACCATGGAACGACTGCTGGCTCATTGGTATGCTGTTTCCAGTCAACCACATTCAGGCGTTAACCTCGTGGAATTCCTCACCAAAGAAGATAACGGCCATTTCCTCTCTCTCGACAAAATTCAACCTACCCCCACCGAGCTTGAAGATAGTCAGCCTCAGGTTAAAGACCCATTGGAGGAAATAAATGTCGGGACAGCCGAGGATCCTCGGCCATTATTTGTTAGCGCTTTGTTACCCCAACCTATCAAAGCAGAACTTTGTAAATTACTTCATGAATTTAAAGATTGTTTTGCCTAGAGCTACCATGAGATGCCTGGTCTCGATCGTCCCCTTGTCGAACATGAGTTACGCATCAAACCAGGCTGCAAACCTTTTCGCCAACCTTCTCGATGATTCTCCATCGAAGTACAGCTCGGAATAAAAGATGAATTGGTTCGACTTTTAAATGCCGAGTTTATTCGGACTGCTTGGTATGTCGAATGATTGGCAAATATTGTACCCGTCCTCAAGAAGAGCAGAGCCTTGCGTGGACGGTCATACCGGTTATAACCAGATCTGTTAATCTGAATTTGGCGACACCCAAAGATGAATATCCCATGCCAATTTCAGATCTGTTAATTGAAGCCGCAGCTAATCATGATATGTTGTCTTTCATGGACGGTCATGCTGGTTATAACCAGATCTTCATCGTTGAGGTCGATGTTCATAAAACGGCCTTTCGGTGCCAAGGAGCATTTGGTACCTACAAATGGGTAGTCATGCCATTCGACCTTAAAAACGCTGGTGCCACATACCAACGTGCCATGAACGCCATTTTCCATGATTTGATCGGCACAGTCGTAGAGGTCTACATCGACGACGTGGTCGTCAAGTCAAAACACCGCCGAACGCATTTAGATGACCTCCGGCAAGCTTTCCTTTGTATGCGCCGGCATAACCTTAAGATGAATCCAGCCAAGTGCGCATTCGGTGTGTCAGCCGACAATTTCTTGGGTTTCCTCGTGCATCATCGCGGAATCGAGGTGGATGCAAACAAGGCACGAGCAATCATTGACGCTCCACCCCCAACGACCAAAAAGCAACTCCAATCCTTGCTCGGCAAGATTAACTTTCTTCGCCATTTTATAGCTAATTCGGCGGGGAAGATGAAAACATTCTCCACCTTACTGAAACTCAAGGATTCGGACAAGTTTGAGTGGCGTGCCGAACATCAAGCCGTTTTTTCACAAATAAAGGTTGCTCTTGTAATAACACCAGCTTTAGTCCCGCCTCGGCGGGGTTAGCCCCTTAAGCTTTACATTTAAGCGGCTGAGGAATCCATCGGTTGCCTCCTCGCACAAGACAACGACGCAGGACGAGAACAGGCGATTTTTTATCTTAGTCGGAATCTTAATTCTCCTAAGATAAATTATTCGCCCGTGGAGAAACTTTGTTTGACTTTGTTTTTCGCCGCGTCGAAACTCCGGCACTATATGTTGTCGGCAGTTACTCAGGTTATCGCCCAGACAGACGTCATTTGGTACATGCTCACTCGGCCAATGGTTAAAGGCCGAATCAGGAAATGGATTATGGCATTGTCTGAGTTTAGTTTGCAGTACGTTCCTCAAAAGGCCGTTAAAGGACAAGCACTTGCCGATTTCCTGGCTCAACACCCCTCTCCATACGAGTTTGGGGGCAACAACGTTGCAATTGGTATGGTGGAAACACGTGATAATCATTGGATATTGTATTTCAATAGTTCTAGTACTTCCACATCGGTCGGCGTAGGGATCGTCGTCTAATCTTCACAACGTCACCATTGGTATTTTTCTCTCAAGTTAGATTTTGATTATACGAACAATCAGGCCGAATACAAAGCTCTTATCATCGACCTCGACGTTCTCCATGATCTACGAGCAGCCCGTGTTCTTGTCCTCGACGATTTAGAACTTGTGATAAACTAAGTCGACGGGATCTTCCGATGCATGAGTTGTACTCTGGCGCCCTATCACATGGTTGCCAGCTACTTGGCCAAGTCATTCGACGGTATTACGTTCAATCACATATCCTGTGTTCAAAACACAATCGCCGACGAACTCGCTCAAATAGCCTCTGGAGCACAACTCCTGGGAGGCAAACTGAGCCAAATGATACCCATTTTACGACAGTTGTATCCCGCTTTGGTCGATCAGCAAGTTCTCCAGCGAAATCACATCGTTCGCACACGTGTAATGTCCTTGCCTTCGTTGTTGGAACGAGAAGAGCTTGTCGAGGTTTGCGAGGTCGAAACACTACCAAATGATTAGAGAATGTTGATTATGCGATATTTTGATAACCCCAATGGCAAACACGACCGGAGGACAAGAACCCACGCCACAAACTATGTGTTATATCAGAATGAGTTGTTTAAAAAATGTGAGGATGGTTTATTGTTATTATGTCTCGGCCCACAGGAGGCTACCCAAGCAATCGCCGAAATACATGAAGGGATTTGTGGGGCTCATCAATCCGGACGAAAGATGCGTTGGTTGCTTTGCAGGCACGGCTATTTCTAGCCGAGCATTTTGAAAGATTGTATTGAGTATGCACGAGGGTGTGTGCATTGTCAAATTCACGGGCCTTTACAGAGAGTCTCGGCCGAATTACTTCATTTAGTCACTAAACCTTGGCCGTTTAGAGGGTGGGCAATGGACGTGATCAGTAAAATTACGCCGTCCTCGGGGGCAGCGAAGCATGCATGGATACTCGTGGTAACCGACTACTTCACCAAATAGGTTGAGGCAAGGTCATATGCCGAGTTAATGTCTAAAGAAGTTTGTAATTTCGTGGAAGAAAGTATTGTGACCAGATTCGGCGTACCAGAAACCATCATCACTGATAATGGCACGATCTTTACGGCCGATAGATTTAAATAATACACGGCAAGTTTGAAGATTCGACTCGAACAGTCTACTCCGTATTACCCACAGGCAAATGGACAGGCCGAAGCAAGTAACAAGGTTTTGATCAGCATTATTGAGAAAATAATAAAAGGAAAGCCTGGTATGTGGCGTTTGAAGTTGAATGAAGCCTTATGGGCGTATCGTACTTCACCTCGGACTGCACACAGGTACAACCCCGTATGCGTTGACTTATGGCCACGATATGATGTTGCCAGTCGAGTTAAGTATAAATTCATTACGGGTGATTGAGCAAAGCAGTTTATTCAGTGCCGAATACAATCAGGCTATGAGATAAGAGTTGGAAGATTTGGAAGAGGATTGACTTGATGCTATTAATTTATTAGTGGCACAGAAGAAACTTGCCGAGCGAGCGTATAATCAACGAGTCAGACAAAAACCGTTCGGCGAAGGAAAGTTGGTCTGGCAAACAGTGTTGCCTGTGGGAGTTAAAGACCCCAGGTTCGGTAAATGGTCGCCGAATTGGGAGGGACCATTCATTGTCCATAAAGTCCTCGGCAAGGGGGCATATCATCTCAAAGACCGAACCGGCTTTATTCATAGATTACCAATCAATGGGAAGTTTTTAAATAAATACTTTCCAATCATATGGGAGATGAGGGAATAAAAGTTCATTTCATTAAATTCATAAAAGAGGGGGGGGTACAAAAATAACTGGCCAAAATGTCTACAATAATCCTAAGGCGACGACCTTAAATCAAATAGTACCACCCACTATTTTTTGGCAAATTCCACATCCCTCAATGGAATCCGAGAGTTATGTTGAACTCTTAGTGGGGTATGGGAGACTCACCATTACCAAGCCCACCTCAGAAGAATATCATATTGGCTAGCAACAATAATGATGAGAGGATAACGCTTTAGCCATTTACAACTTTTGTAATTACCCATCTTGTTTGGCC
>JADOBS010300929.1:0-11343 GCA_015708375.1 Cydonia oblonga
TTTTTTTTTTTTGTAACAATATTTAGTAGTAGTAGGAGCCAGTTCAGTTGACAACTCTTCTCCCAAAACAAAATCACGGGTTATAGCTAATTATTATTAAAAAAATTTAATACCTTATTTGAGTTAGTAGTGGAACCGAATTCCCTTTGGATCTAATAAAACTGAGTTTGCTGAGCAGACCATCCAAGCCGTTGAAATTTAATTCAACGACTACAAACAAGGAAGCTCTTTAAAAGTTATAATAATTATGATCGTTAGATAAAATTTCAACTGTCCAGATGGTATTCTCAGCGAACTCAATATACATGGATCCGGTTCCAATACAAAAATACAATGTGGAAACCTCAACTTTTTTGCTTGTTATTTTAGCACAAATTTTTGAAAATTATGAGGGGAATTTTGATTTCAACATGGCCACATGGGAATGGCAAAAAAGTGAGACCCCACCACACCCAATTTTTGAATAAAAGGGTCTCATTTCCCAAGAAGCAAAAGACTCTGTCAGTCTGTCACAGCTTTCATGGATCCCCACTTTCTGCACTCTTCAGCTTCCCTGCCCCTCATTTTCATTCTGTCCGAAGATTAGTAAAAACACGAAGAAATGCACGAGAAAAAAAATGAGAGAACGGAAATCACTACCCCCATCAATTAAAAAGTAAGAAAAGGAGAATGCAGTTGACTTGACCCCAAACAATAATAATATTTTTCAATGAGCTAAAAATACAGCCCGGTACCCTATAAATTCTAACTACTTGTATTATTAAACTTGGTATAACAGGTTATGCTCGGCACAATGACGAATTTCTCCTTGCCGTAGATTGGCTTATGAAAATTGTCAATTGAGACCTTCAAAGGCAAAGGTCAAAACCTTCAATAGGAGAATCGTTGCTTAAAACCAGCATTGATTGGATTGTTGTTTGTCTCAAATTATCTTTGCCAAATAAGGGTCTTGGAGAATAACATATACAGGAGACAGAAAGCATGAAGTTCTAACTGCAAACAATTTAGAGCTAATTCCATGGATCCCATTACGAATGAACTACAACAACATTTGGTTTTAAAAAAGCCCTGACATTGGAAAAGCCCTTCTTCACAAGACATGATATCTGGTTTTAAAAAAGTAGGCGATATGGTACGCAATCAATCATCACAAGTACAGAATTAGCATTACAAAAATTTTGGAAAGGCGAAACTAGACTAAGGCGTAACACGCTTTGATCATTGGATTAATAAGCAACCATGGAAACTATAAAGAATATACCTCTCATTCTGGTTGCGTTCTATTCATCCATGGCAAGTCTGTGTTAAGAGACGAAGGCATGCCCATCTGCGTATCTATCGAGCTTGAAAACTTGCCCTTCTTCGACCAGAGCCAGATCTTGGAAACGGAATAGCTTTCACCCTTGGTCACACTGCTGATCTTCTTTCCCTCCATGTCACTATCAATTGAAAGAGTACCATTGTTTTCTATCCCTCCTGTTGGCTTTACATTGCGGCCTTGTTGATCATTTGATAAGGGAACCCGAAGTTCTGAATCGTTAAGCACATACTGATACGAACCCATTGAAAAACATCTTCTTTCATCCAATCTACTGCTACTACCCTCTCCTCCTCCTGTCTCCCCTACCTCAGCATCTACCTTTCTAAATTTGCCGAGTCTCACAGGCAAGATCCCCTTATCGACAACAATTTCCTCAATGTCCACGGTTTTTTGCCTTGAAGCGAACCTGTTTTCTCCATTACCAGGATACCCTTCTTCTTCTATATAGTCATCAAAATCGAAAATTGGGTTTTCAACCGAATACTCGGGATTAAAAAGGGTACTCCTACAAAGAGGACATGTTGAATTTGACAGCAGCCAAGTATCTATACAGTTGATATGGAAAGCATGGTTACACGTAGGGAGCAATCTGAGCTTGTCCTTCTCAGTAAACTCACAAAGGCAAACGGAACAATCAAACGGCTCTTTCGCACCCACAATATCACGATACTGGAAAACAGGAAGAGCGTCGATAAAAGCTTGATCTAGACCAGAATCATGAAGGTGGAAGAGCTGCTGCAGCTGTCTCTGAAGAACATCAGCAGTAGACATTTCCGGGTACCGATTAGACTGAGAAGCTGCTGAGGAAGACGGGTGCTTAGTAAGAAATCGAACGAGCAGGTGGAGCAAACCGGAGATGAAAAACAGCACAGCCAGAATCACTATTATAAAAAGCAAAGCAGGACTAATTCTTGAACCGGATGATGACGGTGGTGATGGATTCAAGTTCGATTCACTACGAAAAGTTCCAGCATATGGGGGTGAAGATTGAAGAGAAAAAGGAGGAGGGTAGCTCAAATAACCATCTTTAACCTGGATTTGATGCTGAACCCAAGACATCTTCAAATGAGTGTGCCCAGAAAACCATCTAAGATCTTTCCCCTCTGCCATTGGAGATATCATATCGCTTTCTGATACAAGTGATATTGTTGAGGGTGAAATCAAACACCGGAGCTGGGGTGCAAGGGCGAATGCTATTAACCAACGACGCTACGAGCTCCTTCCATGTTCATACATATCGTTACAACCAATGTCCATGCTCTTCTCTCTACTCAGAGATCAATCAAACACAAACCCAATTCATTTTTCATGGGATTAAAGCCAAATTCAATCACTTTTTCCAGTTCTTCTTCCATCATCGCCAGATTTCCATCCCCAACTTTTGTTTTTCTGCAGATAAATACCAATATTTTTATCTAACTTCTACTGTCGGCATGTATGCTTTCAATTTTCATACCAAATCGACTGATAACGCAACAGAATCTGACAAAAATAATGCGGAATAAAAAAATGGAGCATACCTAACTTGATTCTTCTGAGGAATCCACCATTTTTCATGTAATTTTCAAAAGCTCTGCAGCAAAACGACGCTCTTTGTCTTTGCTGGCTTCCAAATTGCAGCAGAGAAGAAGAAACCCTAAAGACTCCGGCCTTTTGATTCCGGTGGTGAGTGCACAGCGGAAAGAAGAGGAAAGTGAAGTTGGGTCTCTCTTTCTCTCTCTAAAAGTGTCACTTTCTCTCTCTAGAGTTCTTGATTGATGGAAGCAGAGAGCGCCAGAAGGGTGACAGTGGCGAGAGTTCCAAAAGTGCCAAAAAGGAAAACTAACGTTTAGCTCCCACGTGCTTAAGGGAGCGCGTGGGGATCGTAGAGTCAACCGTAAGCGACAAAGTGCTTAACTCCTCAACCATGGGCTTCGAGGTGGGCCTGGGCTTGAACTCAAAATGGCTTGTCTGTATTCCGGTGGATTAGGGTGTAGGATAACGAACCAGCCAACCAGATGGATGACTTCTTTTCTAAGGCACATCCAAGTGGCTGAGTTTTGTAAAAAATCAAAATTTTTTGGTAGCATTAGAGATGTGACACCCCTACTCCATCTTGAACCTAATTATGTGCGCCATATCTGGTGATGGATTTAGAAGTAAGTAGGTCAGTTGGCTAAGATAACTTTGTCCTTTTTTTTTTTAAGGGACGTGTTATTATTAATATGTTATTGACACGCGATCATTATTATATGATGGTCTTGTCACTTTTTTTCTTTTTATACAAATGATATTTTACTTTAAACTAATCTAAATTGTAGAGATGAAGATTTGAACTCGAGTATAACTAAGATTATATTCTATTTTTAAAAAAAATCTCAATTTGATGATATTTTCTTTTCAATATTAAAAGAGTTTGGAAGTGGGATTCTTCTCTCCATGTTGATAAAGAAAAAGTGAAGTGTAATTTATGAGTGCAACTTTACATTATTATGCAATTCAGCTAATCTGTTGCAATTTTTCAACATTTTAGGTTAAGGATATTACGTGCATGATGGTTAATTGGGTGTGCCTTTAAAGCATGAAGTTGGGAATATATACTTTATCTTATCTTAAGTTTAAAGGCAATTAGGTAATTACGTGAGGGTTTTGGATTGCAATCACCATTTAGTTGGAAAATGATAAGAAAGATGACAAAATAATTTAGGAAGTCTTTGCCTGCAGTTAGGTACATTATCCCAAGGCACTGCCCAGATGTCTCTCTCTCTCTCTCTCTCTCTCTCTCCCTAAGCAATCTCTTCATCTGTTAGTTAAAAATGCATAATTGCCATTTGATGATGTTTAATTTGCCACGCAAACTATCGGGTACACTGTGGAGAGAATAATAATCATGGCGTGTGCAAAAGATCAATTCAGGTGTGTGTATAATCACATTGGTTAAAGATAATGCGTTTTCCGTAATGTATCTAAGTTCAAATCTTTATATATATATATATTGTTTATAAAAAAATAATAATAATAGGGGATCCCATATAATATTGATAAGATGTTTATAATATGTAAATAACAAAATGTATCGATCTGGTATTAACTCAAGTAACAAATTTCATAGTCTTCAAGAATGAATTTCTACAAATTAATCATAGGCATTAAGCTAAGATTGTTCAACTTATGACACATGGGGATGGTTTATTCTGTTCTTTATTGATTTGAGAATTGAAGGATTTTTCATTGGGTGAGGTCAAATCAAAGAAAGTTTTTTTGTCTATATTATTTTCTTTTTATTCATCGTTTTCAGATGTAATTGAAGGAAAAGAGGGAAGATTTCGTGAGACTTTGCTTGGCAAATAGGTCGATTATTCGGGACGTTCTGTGATTGTTGTAGGTCCCTCACTTTCATTACATCGATGTGGATTGCCTCGCAAAATGGCAATAGAGCTTTTCCGGACATTTTTAATTCGTGGTTTAATTAGACAACACTTTGCTTCGAATATAGGAGTTGCTAAGAGTAAAATTCGGGAAAAAAAGCAGGTTGTACGGAAATTAATTCAGGAAGTTATGCAAGGGCATCCCGTATTACTAAATAGGGCGCCTACTCTGTAAACTGTCTACCTGAGATTGTCCATTGGTCGTAGGTCCTGACACAAGGTTAGAATTCTAGCTCTTCTAAGGTGATATCTCACTTATGACTCAGGTCCTCCCCTAGAAAGGGACCTTATTCGCCTTCCACCTAAGCACTTTTTTAGCCTTGAAATTAAATAAATCAAAAGAAAATTAATGAAGAAAAACAATAGAAAAAGTGCAGATCAACGACAAGAACCTGAAAATAACCACCTTTAGCCCTGGACTTCCGATGTTGAGTGGGCAATCAGTGGTTGTTGGGTCCTTTCAGAATACATAGACAATCAGTGGTTCGTACAGGACTGCCAATTTTGTTTTGCAATTCATGATTACCAGCACAACACTACTTCAAATGGCAATAGGTGGTTCTCACAAAATTTCATGTTTTCATATTATGGATTTTGATAACCTATAGATGCCTCTCAAACAAGCCCAGTTTCTAAAGCAGTTTCTAGCAGTTGAAAAAAGGTTTGCTTTCTTCTACCTAACAAGCAAAAGCTAGAGCACACTGCTGCTCTTGTGCCTAAAAGAGATTAGCTTTTTTAATATAATCTAAACTACGGAATTCAAAATTCAAACTTGAGTACATATAAAGAAGCACACTGCTTTAGTCAACTTTGTCAAACTATGTCTGGGTTATGCAATCTCAGTCTTTTTGATTGCATGAATATTACTCGATCTTGCTTAAGCATCGAAAAAAAATTATTTCTTTAAATCTAAATCAATTTGATCCATGTGTTTTTTTTTCCCCAAAGATTTATAAGATATAGCCTAAGGATTAGTTCTAGCTAGCAATTTTGCTGCACAGTTAAAAGAGTAAAATATCACATCAAAACTCGGATCTTAATTAAGATATGAGATAGTGGCTGCATATTATACTCTTATTGGTTCAAAATACAAACATATCTCTAAAATAATATGCTATTATGGACTTAATTACTACATGGAAATATAGATAAATATGGGCTTAAATTGGAAAAACTATTTTCCCTTTCAAATTAGGCTCACAGATGATTGTGGATCAAAGACTCTGGACCTCTCTTCTTCCTCTATAATGGTGTTGATCATCATGGCAACTTGGTCCATGCTCGGCCTAGCCTCCGCAGAACGGTTCACACACTTTATAGCCACCTGCAGCAGGTTCACCATCCTCTCCTCACTCGCATATTCCGACATTAGGGTTTTGTCAAACACTTCTGCAGTCCATTCCTCTCGAACCACTGAGTGAACCCAAACCGTCAGATCCACGCCGTTATGCTGCACAAATTTGCCCGTGAGTAGCTCAAGAAGGATCACACCAAACCCGTAAATGTCCCCATTGAAGGCGCTTGAGGTACTGCTGGTCCTAGAAGCCTTGCGCGGTGTTTGGTTGTCTAAATCTTTGATTACCATGAGGCCGTATTCGCTTATGCAGGGCTCCATTTTATTGTTGAGCAAGATGTTGGAAGATTTTAAGTTGCCGTGCGCAATCCCCTCTGCGCGAAGCTCCTCATGCATGAAAGCTAAAGCTTCTGCTATGCGAGCAGCAACGGAGAGCCTGCTGCTCCAGTCAAATGCTTGGCCCCTATGGCTTCCTGAATCATACAGTTGTTACTACATGGTAGAATCACTCTACATAAAGAAAACAGAAAACCAGGCTTCGAATCTCTTTTTTTTCTTCTAGCAAGTAATATATTGTCATGTCACATATTACATCATTTCGTAACTAATTGTAAAGTCAGTGTAAAACGAAACAATGAGGAAATGATTTCCGTGCAATTCATTTTAATTTTGTTCCTTAATTTTCTTTTGATATAAAATAAAAATACTAATGTGGACTAGGAGAAAAGAGGCCCATAGAAATCATTTCACAAATAACAAAATATCTATATATTTTATGAAAATATGCAAAAAGTTTTTACCATGGATGAGTCTGAAGAGGCTTCCATTCTCTTGATACTCATACACCAGAAGCTTCTCTTGTTTCGAAGAGTAATAGGCAAGAGCCGGCAGCACATTCTGGTGCTTGGCCTGGTACAACCTCTCCATTCTCTGCTTAAAATCGCTACCTGAAATCGCCCAATCTTTTATCCTTTTCACCACCAATACCATCCCCTCCTCAAAGATGACCTTGTAGAGACTTCCATACTTGCCTCTCCCAAGCAACTCGGCAGGGGCCCTGAGCAAGTCTTCGAACTTCAGTCCATCCACCGCAGGGCTCGTGAGGATGATAAGTGAAGCCGAAACCATATTAGTGCTCTGGCTTTCATCATCTGACATTGTGACAGAATAATTGGACTTGCTTAACCCTCCTTTGAACTCACTTGATGCTGCACTAGCTTTGCTCACGCTTTCATCGACTGCCGAAACTTTGTTCGCGGCATCAACCTTTTTATCTTCTTTTTTGTTCTTTGAACATATTTTTAAAATTACTAGCACAATAAAAACCAATGCCAAAATAGCATATCCTATGTATAATATCACTTGATTTTTTGAGACACCCTTGGAATTTTTCGAGTTCTCATCCGTTGTCACGGATAAGGACGGACACTTGTTTGCCAATGGATCTCCACACAACTCAGAGTTTTCCACGAAGCTGTTTGCTTGGACAAAGCCTTTCGTGTTAGGGATTGGTCCTTGGAACTTATTGTTAGAGACATTGAACTTGTCGAAACGGGAGAAGTCAAAATTCGGAATCAGCCCGCTAAGCTGATTGTTGGAAAAATCGAGCGTTTTGAGGTTGTTCAATGCAGTAAGGGACTCAGGGAGGGTACCTGAAAGACGGTTATTGCTGACAGTGAATTGAGTGAGCTGATTGCAGTGTCCAATCTCACCTGAAATTTGTCCAGCAATGTTGTTGTCATCAAGGGCAAGGGTGGTAAGAGAAGCAGCGAGAGGTTTCGTGTTGCAAAGCGAGGCAGCATTAAACGCACCGGTGAGATTTTGGCCATTGAGAAAGAGTTTTGTGACAGTAGTGTTGAGAGAATCACAGTCCACATTCTGCCAATGGTCCTTGCAGGGATCAGAGGAAGGATTCCAACCCCACGAGAGGCCGGGTTCGACACCATTAGAAATCTTCGCAAGGAAGATGATGAGTGAGTTCTTGACCTCAACTTCCACAGAATGCGTTCTGTGGAGGACGAGGGAGAACGAAAAGAAGATTACCAAGACAAAGATTCTGTTCATTTTTGTACAAATATCGATCTAGCGTTCGTACGTGTAAAAGGACTTGCAATAAGTGGGATTGAGGGAGAACAAACTCTCAAGGGTGATGTGGTTTGCCGACTCTATACAATGAGAGCGTGGCTTCTTATTGTTTACCTTGATGTTAGAGACTTAGGAGATAAAGCCATTGGCTAGCTAAGGTTAAGTAGTTATTTGAAAAATATATGGCGCCGGCAGCCTAATGACGGGTGGAAATGTGTTGCCAGCTCCTTTGGAACAATGATTGGTGTGACAAAGTCTTATCTTTTTTTTAATTACTTATTAATGCGTAATTAGTGTAATTTTCGAACAACTGTTAATGTGAATGAGAAATACTTGAAAGAATTAAACTTTACAAGAAAAGTGTAGTAATTTTCACTCTCTCGTTTACTCCTTCTACACTCTTTCTTTTTGTTGGTCACTTAATCTCCTTTGGTTTATTCAATCTAAAGGCTAATAGCAGCACATGAAAACAAAAAGCAAGTTTGAAAATACTTTTATAAAGAATTCTTTATCAACCATGTTAAAATTGGTATAATATTAGTTGTTTTTGAAAAGAGAAAAAAATACTTATAACAAATGCAACTGTGGCGATATTTTAAGTCAATCCAACATTATCATATAAGACTGAAAATATAAGTTGATGCTTGATTAATTTGACCTATTGTCGCACTGAGGTAAGTTACTCTCCCGTCTAAAGCCATTGGTGAAGTTGATCTTGTCAAAAAGTCACCTTGCAATGCTTGAAGATTTTATGATTCAATGGCTGAGACGTATTCATCAAGCGTTGATCTATCCAATAGGGACTGCCATGCAGTACAAGTGTACAAAAACAATGCAAAATAATTAGGTCACTATCCTATAGTGTTGCGCTTGTTTAAATAACAATGATTGTCTATTTTATATTCTTCCGTGGCTTTCATGCTTATCTATTAATTAATTACTAGCTCTTGCCTATCTAGGGGGCTCATCGTATCGACTGCAACTTTTGCCTGATGGAGTATTAGAGTTCACAAAACTCAAAGCATAAGACAAATTAATTTAGATGAGCTCAGGCTTGAAGTCGATATTTCTGAAACAGATTCGAATTATTATGTTTACAGCATCTCATCGGCTCAAATATGAAATAGACAATCTGATGACGCCAAGCCTTGACACTTCCTATCTCATTGCTCACCTGTCACCGAGTGTTTTACTCGATCGTGTGTCTCTGTTTTTTATTCCGTGACATGATGAGAGATAATAAATATGTGTGATATGACGTGTATTTATGTCCAGGGCCGCACAAAATTTTCTCGGTAACTCCAAGTGGTCGAATTTTTACAAATTCTTTACTTAAAAACAAAGCCAAAACTGTGTATCGGAATCATTTTATACTAACTTAATATATCGTACTGTTTGTTTTCAAGATCCAATTTACCAGCATATATAAATAGCATATGGGGAGATGCATGTTATCATCACCACGAAGCAGCCTGTTCATCTTCGATATCCTCATCACTGATCTCTACATCATCAAATCCTACATCATATAAAGTTAATTAAGAGATCACTAATTCATCCCATACGTTTAGTTTTATAATAAACAAATTTCAGCTACAATTGATTGTAATAGTACATGGACCGAGTTGCTAAGGCAGTGTACCCCTTTTCCTCAGGCTAATACCTCTCATGAACTACAAGTGTGAGATCCCACATCGAGCAACGGAGAGAGGGTGATGTGCCTTATATGTATAGAATGCCTTTTGGGAGTTCGCTGGCTTCGGATTCCATAAGAACTCTGAAGTTAAGTAAGATCGGGCAAGAGCAATCTCAGGATGGGTGACCTACTAGGAAGTTCTCGTCTGAGTTCCCGTCGGGGCCCAAGGTGGACAATATCGTGCTACGACGGAGTCAGGGCCGGGATATGACAACAACACCAAATCGAGATAATTTGATTTGAAAGAGTGAAAATTAATAGTCTAGGCTGCAATAAGAAGAAGCAAAGCTAACCTTCCAGTTTCTGTTCATACTGATTTCAATAACTTAAGAGCTTTCATCTATCCATAAACGCGTTTTTAGCCTCAGTTTTTGGTTTGCACATTCAAGCGTTGAATAAGGACTTAGAATGGCTTTCCTCTATTCGGGATCGAAACCCTAATGGTTGATCCTCCTGGAATAATTGCAGCAGCTAGATATGATCCAAGTTGCTTGCACATTGTCGAGTAACTTAGACACAAATTCATAACCACATCACTAAGCTTCAAGAGCCCCGTGAAAGTTTGCCAGCATGTTTCTAGGACAAGGCAATAGCTGCAGAAGTTTTTGTATCAAATTCAAATACACAATAAAACATTTTGTACGTGAAAGTTTATATAGTTACCAAATATTGTACTCTCCAAGATTGATTGATTGATTGATGACATCCAGGCATACAGAACCAAAATTTTCAAATTAAAAACGCGATCCCGATCGACTTAAAACAACTGACCTAGGTGCAGTATATTGACAGATTTCGTAACAGACAACACAAAAATTCGAACATTCGCCTAGAAATATCAGCAAGATAAAAGGAAAAGGTCAGGAACCTACTCTTTGAACATTCGCCTACAAATATCAGCATGAAGAAGGAAAAGGTCAGGAACCCACTCTTTTCTTTGTCTCTTTGCAAAAGTGCATACTGTTGGAAGGTAAGTTGTACATTGACAGGTTCCATTAATTAGTATTGTTCAACCGTCTTCAATAAAAAAACGTTTTTTTTTTCTTTCAAGAAGTATGTGTAAAGCACTTTCTACTGTCTTTGACCAATAATTAAAAAAAAAAAAAGAATTAAGATCCAACTTTTTTTTAGAAGTTGCTTTTAAAAAAACTTAGTAACTCCAAAGTAGCCCTAATCTCCTCTCTTTTCTAGTTTTCTCCTTCCCAGTCTCTATTTTCTTCGTGGACATTTGCCGTCTAGATCCGAATCCGGTGGTTTGGGGATGTGGTTCTGCGACTGGGGTTTTTGGGTGGGTCCTGTAAGTTGGAGTGGTTGGGATTTTAGAAGGTGGTCCTGGGGTTAAGCTATTTTGGGGAAGGGGGTGTTGTGGGTTGTGGGTTGTGGCGTCGGATGGCTTCTCCAACAAAAAATAAATCAACTTTTAATTTATTTTCAGTTTTTATTTATTCTAACTTATAAAAAAAAAAAAAAAAGTTGAATTGATTGGTGGGAAAACAGTTTTTTTTTTTTTTTTTTTTTATTTTTTTTTTTTTGTTTTTTT
>JADOBS010300930.1:0-11346 GCA_015708375.1 Cydonia oblonga
ATGATATGGGATACTCTTGCTTTTAACCCTGATGATATGAGATACTCTAGCTCTGGTGTGGTTTGTTTGTAGAGGTATTATCAGGGGGAAAGAAAGCTGAGTATTTTGAGAGGTTTCGTTGGGAGTGATCTTGCCCTTAATAATTGCTCAAAATTCCCTATACTGAAACCAGAATGGGTCGAGGCGAAGAACGTTCACATAAGGACTCACTTCTTTAAGTCCTAAGTCTCTCTAACTAGTTTCCAAAAAAAAAGTCTCTCCAACTCCAGAGCCAAAAAAAGGGATATGATCCAGCTACTCATCTTCTACATTATTGGTTACTCTTCCTTAACCGAGATTATTTATTGCATAATGCCTAAAGGGGTGGAAAAATTGTATTGAAAAGAAAGAAGTGCACTATCCTTCCGACACCTATAGACCTAGAAATGCTTGCCTCACTGCCTTCAGTTGGTGGACCATAAACTTCGTCTCTTCCATTCTTGGAGCCAACATCAAATCCACCCCCCCCCCCCCGAGCCTGAACTTGAACCTCTCACTCCGATACTTCAAGGAACTCTACAATTATAGCTGAGAGAAATTCTAACTTCTCTCTCGCGTCTTCCTCATTCCCTCTTGTTTTTTCTGCTAGACCTATCGAGGAACCTTCCGATGGCTATTCATCTGCTAATAGCTTTGATCAAGTCTAGATGAGTAGCACAACCTCTACTCGTAATTAGACATGTTGTAGATTATATCACCTTTCGAGTAGATGTCAGCGGTCTTTGAAATGTGGACTATGCTCCGACTCTCCCTGGTACTACTATTGTCGCCCTTGTGGATTACAAAGAAGTTTACACGTATTTTGAGAATTTCATGATGCAACAGCTATTAAAAGGTGATCTTTTGTTGTTTCCTTGTGAATTCATTTTAAACACTTAAATCCTTCATTTTTATTATTGATAAAGAGGTCAATGTTGTATTGAGATGGCCCTGTTCTGCCAAATAGAGCAGATCCACAAATTCGAGCACATGTCATCACAAGAGTTAGAAATGAGGCTGCAGCTAAAACAATGGCTACTAGCTCAATCGGAGGAACTCAGGAAAATTCAAGCCAAATAATAGGCCATAAAGGATGTCCACGAGGTAAAAATACACAAATATATCAATGTCGCCGTATTTGAGGAGATGAAGGCAAAAGATTACCAAGAAGACCTTGTGAAAGTAAGGGAAGAGTGGAGGCTAGAGCTTTGAGCTAGAGTTGAAGCTGATCAAGCATTGGTGGACCTAAAAATTAAGTCGAAATAGATGCTACCCTTGGAGCAAGGTGTCTAAGAGATAGAACGAGCTGGCCTTTGATTAGAGGCAGAAAGGGCTTCACCTAGAGATAGATTAGAAAGACAACGCTTACCTTGTGGACCTTAAGCAACTCACATATGTGCATACGTAAGAGCTCTTAGCCCTTCGGAAAGCCCACAAGAAGGCAGTTATAGACGAGTATACTGAAGGGTACAATCTTGGATACTTTACAAGTTATGCTCAGAGAGATCACATCAGGGGCTAGGATGTCTATAGATTATATGAAGGAATCAATAACATTGATTTTCCAATTTCGGAACATGTTCTGAACAAGATTTCAAACTTGGAGGCAGAGTAGGAAAAAGAGTCTAGTTCCAGTGATAACCTAACACTCGATGTGTCTGTAGGTCAAAGTCCACAATGGGAAAAGAAGTTACAAAAAAAGATTAGTTTAAACGTTTTACTAGGATGAGGGCATGTCTCTTCCATGATTCAAACTTCTCATCCAATGACTCTTTGTTCTTTCCTTACTTCTTGTTTTATATATGCGCAAACTTTCCTTTGGTTGTTATTCATCCTTATAATTAAGTAGCATTAGGAACCTTCCCTCTTTTGTTCCTACATCGGAGGACACACTTTAATCCTACAATCTATTTGAAGCAAAACAAATTTCGGAGTTATAAGAGATAGAGTGAAATGAGTAAGCTTCTTAGCCCATGACAGAGCTTAAAATTCCCTCTTTGTGATGTTGATTTGGAAAAACATCACCTCCTAAACTTAGTACTAATAAACATTCCCATTATGATATCTGAAAAACCACATTTTTACGGTGTTAAGTATTGAAGCATTAAACCTATGGAGAATCTTTTGCTATGCATTTGCCTTAATGTATTGATCAGATTATGGATGAGAATGTGTCTTCGTGTGTCTGGAATGACCTCCAATCTTTGTCTACTTTATTCATTTATTCCTATTTTAAGGTTCTTAACATCTTGCAACGGATGGTGCACTGGACTTTCGAGTCAAGGCGTTATATGCCCATGCCTGTAGCCCACCAATCGTAGCCACACTTATTGCGGTTTGAGTCTTTTAAGCTACTAATCGTATTATACGGAATGGGTTAAAGGAAACTCATCTAATAGTATTACTTTGAGTTTTTAGAGTCTCGCATTCGTGCAAAGTTTTTAAAATTTATGCTTTGTTAGAATGAATGAGGTAATCCCTGCATCATTGAACAAAAAAGAAAAGAAAGGACAAACATTAGACATAAGACATGTAAATATCATAACTTCTTTATTGATGAAGGAAATAGGATTATTTAATAAGGTGTGACTGAATTTGAGAAGGATTGCCTACATATCTTTGAGAAAAAGAATCAAATCACTGGTGTAGTTTGGAGAAAAAAAATGATGTAAAGATTACAACATGGATCACTTTTGACAATAGCCTATGGTGGGGTGTTGGTAGATGAGTTCTTCAGGGACTTATCTTCTCCCAGACGATAGTGATGCAATCGAGTTCGGAATAGATAGACTACATATCCCGAAAAGGGAAGCGAACCGAGTGTAGCTCGGATGGTATTGGCTTTAGAAAATATGGAGACTTTTACAGAGAACATGTTTTTTTAAGAATTTAGGTTCTTTTTTTATACGGGTTATTCAATCTCCCTGGTGCTCAGCCTCTTTTGATTTTTGATTAGTCAGTGAGATGATGGGTAGTCAGTTGACGGGATAAACCCCATGCTACACAACCAATCTCGGTCGATGACCAAATTGTTACGAGACAGACAGTCCATGACATGGAAGGTCACCAGGTGATTGTATGGTTCTGCCCTTATTGCTAGCTACATTATCCCTAGGATGTAGAGCGGAATCCCATTAAAAGTCTGGATAGTAGTACTTCTGTTCTTGACTTTTCCAAGGATGCCCATCCTTTCAGTCGCACCCTTGAAGATGATGCTTACCTCATATCCATTGTACCGTGGCATCAGAGATCTACAGCTTAACAACAAGAATGTCATCGCAGAGAGAGTGGACCATTTTCAAACCCCACGTGGAGTACGACGGGGTATTGGGGCCTGTAGATGGTGGTTAGTTGATCGGGACCCTTGATCGTGGCTTCCCTATGCTCTTAACCCAAGGAATAGTTTTCTCCCTGAGCATTGGATAAGGAGTAAACTTGAGACTTTTCGAGGTTTCCCCTGACGTGCCTTATGAATGAATTTTCGAAATGTCATACCTGGATTATGATAAGCCATTCATGTCAGAGCCTAAATGGCCTATTTTTTGGAAACAGATGATGGCATGTTCGATATCTTTTATCCATGTGTCGAGTCTGGAGAGTCTCACCTATTCCTTGGCTTGCAAACTTTTTTGAAGGTTTTTCACTAACGCCCCTATCTTAAGCACGTCGTCCCAGACTTCATCCATGAAAGAAGCATCTTCATCAGACGGGGTGATAGTACGATTGCTGGGTTATTATATGGGGAATGTTTCCATGTGGGTAGAGTGATCTAATTGAGAGGTTTTGAGTCAAACTCTCAACAAGAGCACCAATTATTGGAATCGAATCTACGCACCGCAGTAGATGGTGAAGGCACAAATTCGAGCAACCTGCAAAATAAAGAATAATCGTGAGCAAAACCTAAGACCAGTGGGTGTGCAGGCCGAAGGCTCTTCTACAGTCAATTTAGTAAGCAATTTTAGACTCAAGCAGTGTGGAAGAGTATTAGAGTATTAATGTTACGTTACTAAAGTGACGAAACCTAGATAGGTGTATTTGTATCCTAGGGAGAGACCTTTTTAGGATATAATTCTTGTTCTAAGCTAGAAGAATATTAAAGGATATCTAAAAGTAGATATTGCACCCTCTTAGGAGTTGTGATTTCTTGCGCTGCACAACTATTCCTAGGTTGTAGGAACTCAAATACTTATGAGGAATCTTATTATGTCCATATTCGTATTAGATCTCGTGTCTTGTGGAGCAAGTATGGTCATCTAGTAGAGTTGCCCAGACTTTGCCTATTGCCTTGGAATAGGGTGATGGTGGCCTCGTTGTCCCATTTGATCTAGCTCTACTCAGAGCTGGTGAGTCCATGACTGGACTTCTGAGGCTTTGATATTCATATCAGCCTTACTTCATCCCTAGAAAAATATAGTCCCACAATGGCCTTCACAAAATAGTCTACACAATAAATGGTATGATCATAAATACAAAATTCTGTGAATCAACTACAAAGCGTTTTGAAGGGCAATTCATCCTCATTCTTTGAGTAATCAAGTATTATTCTTTTTATTTTTCAAGAGACGTTATCTTCACTTTAAAAACCTATTTTCACTCCTAGAAACATGAAATTAGATAAATTGAATTTTGGTAGTGATGAGGGAAATTGCTTGGTTGCTCTTCCAAATGAATTTGAAAGAGCGTTGATGCATATGACATCAAATGACTAATTATCCGTGTTATATTTACTTACATGTCAAATGCTTGAACTATTATGTATTAGCATATAATGTAATATGGCAATCTGAATAGTGTCCAACTTGATAAGGAATTTAATTTAACACAATTGTATAAGCGAAAGAGCCTATACGTTATTAGTAATTTCTTTGTTGTTTAATTTGGAGCATGGAACTTTTGGTTGTTGGAATCCCAAACTCTTTCCTACCAAACGTGATTCAAAATACAAGGAAATTCAAGTAGGAATCAAAAGTTATAATCGGTATTGCGTGCTTGGTTTTAGGCATTTTAATGTGGTTTAGGTAAAGTTTGATTTATATATATTCATACAGTTTGGATTTGATATTTTAAAACACTTGACTTTTATCTATTAATAATGGGTCCCTTTCTCTCTTCGGTAATTTATAATTGGCTATTCTCATTCCTTTCTCCATTTCTCAAATAATTGGTTAATTATTGTATAGAAGTCACACTCACGAGTTTAACATATTATACTAATAAATAGAATTACTCTAATTGAACTCATATATTCTAGTTGCAGGGGACGACCATTAGCCTACTAATGGAGTACTGAGCGCCTGAAGGGTATCTTTTGGAAGTTAGACCAAGTAACCCACAGGCGGGATGAAAAAATTAGCAAGGCTTGTTGATGAAGTAGGAAGATCATGCATTAGCTGAATAGTTCAAGAAAGTGGTAGGAACAACATACCACATTTTTTTTGGAAAGTTGTGGGAACAAGACCACATTTCTATAAAGGAATGGTTGGAATATCGAACCACTAGTTATAAATATAAGACTTGTCCGACCTCTCTGTATGAAGGTGCAAGTGACATACTCTTGCATGGAAGTTTTGCCCTTTTTGAACAAAATAATGTTGTTTTTTTTTTTTGAAAACAAACAAAGTCGACCATATTGGTCCTTGCTACACTAAAAAGCTTGCACATGCATATTCAACAAATCCCTGTGTACTTAAAATTTTGAATTAATGATCATTGTCATGCTAAAATAAACCCATGTCTCATCAAACATCCACACAACATTAAGGAATAAAAAAAGAACCCATAAGGCCTTGTCCAAACAAAATTTTAGAAACCAAATTTAAAATTGTTCTGTTGTTTGAAAAATTAAAGAAAAACAAAACATTGTAAACTTCAACAAGGGGACTGGTCTGGTTTATTCTAGGTAGCTGGAGCATTGCATTCGGAAGAATTGGCTTCAGGGTCGGTTGTTTGGGCACTCGTGGGCTTAAGGCCATGCTCGGTGGCAAGCTCGGGGAGCTTTGAGGTGATAGGATCAATAGCCACAAGCTCCTCTACCACAAGGGCCTCGTTCTCACCCTCCTCCTACTCGAAGCCTTCCTCTTTGTCACACTTGATGCCCAAGTTGTAGTCGAGGTGGGCCACCTTCATCTTCTTGTAAAACTCCACATAGCCTTGAAGGCAAAGACGGGCAGAGAAGTTAGCACCTTCGGGAGTCTCCCAGAAATCATCCACATCTAGACTGCTGTTAGACACGGTGTCGTTCAGGGCCTTTTACAAGCGCTTGTTTTCCTCTCGAAAGGCCTGGGCAGCATCATTGGCCTCCCTCAACTTGAAGGCAGCCTAAAGTTTGCTAAAGGCAGCCTCCCTCAAATTCTTCCTTAAAGGCTCGACCCACTACTTTAGTGGAGCGTTCTCCCCGTTGGCAGCCTCGACAACCTGGCTAGATAACCCAAATTCTTCCCTATCACTCGACAAACGATCCTCTCAACCTCTGCATTCATTCCGATAATCTCTCCCTTTATGGAACAAGGAATAACCATAAGTACACTTCATAGGGGTCTACCAAGAATAAAATGATGAAGGTATTAAGGCTATTTAGTGTTTACCTTTTTCAGCTGCGCCAGAACCTACTCATGTCCGGTGCTTTAATTCCTCTCCTTGAAGAGCCACTTAAGCGCTCGGTAGTGGGTGAACAAGGCTTGCAAAAAGATTTAAAGAAAATAGGCATATCAGTAAGAAAGGAGGATTCAGTCATGAAACAAAAACATTGAAAAGGAAAGAATACTCACTACTGTGTAGAGGTTGAAGGCGATGGCCGCCTACTCGTTGGCTCTCCCATCTTCGCCAAAAGCATCATCGACGACGCCGTCACTTTGGAGAACACTCGATAAATAGACAAAAGAAGTCTCTCTCTTTATCATAAGCGCCCCCATATTGAACGACTGCCATTATGGTAGGCTATGGCCCCTCTATCTGAAAGGTAGTAGCTGTCCTGATCGCCTACATCTTTGAGGTCGCGGTACTCAAGTCATCGACAAAATGACACTTGTTGGCCGATTTTCTCTTACCAGTATTTGGGGAGCTTTTTGGCACCACCCCTGTAGAGGGGCCACGACCATCAAAAAGGGTGCTCAAGCTGTCTTTACCAGTCTTCTAGCTCAAGCCGTCTTTACCAGTCTTCTAACCTGCAACCTATTTTCGAACACCACTAGTGGCATTCATCCTCCCTATCACCTGGTGAATGATCATCTTAGCCTCATAATCCATCTCTTCAATCTGGAGCTCTATGGAAGAAGGAATAATTATAAGTAAACTTTACAAGGTCTATCAAGAATAAAACGATGAAGGTATTAAGGCTCGTTAGGGTGTACCTCTTAAAAGGCCGACAACTCATAGATGGCAGTTGGTGTAAGGAAGTAATGGCTGCCAACTGGAGCTCTTCTTTTCGCGAAAGGAAAATTCTTGTCGGCCAGTCAATGGCAAGAAAAACATAACCAAAATTAGGAGATTCATACATAACATGAATCACAGGATTGTCACATACGATGGTTTCTACCTTTCTCTCTGAAACGCCTGGCAACTCGAGCGTCAGTCACCTTGCCTCAGCCAAGCTCTCCCAGTTTCCACTAACAACGAACCAATTCTCCTTATAAGGCCTTTGGTTGGAGGGGTTGGAGGCAAAGAGCAATACGAGTCGAGCACGTGACAAAACTTGACCTAACCATGATTGTTCCTTAACTTCTAACAATGTTTGATCAGATTGAGATTGGGTTCTGTCTGGCATAGACATGTTGAGGAAGAAGCAGATGATGTTTGGTTTAAGTTGATGGGGAGCTAGGCCTATGTGGGATAAAACCATGTGGAAGAAAGGGTGAAATGGCAGCTAAACACCCGATTTGAAGAGTTCAGTGAAGAAGGTTACCCGCCGACGCAATGGCCAGCTAGGCTTTTCTCCTTTAGTCGGTGCTCAAAGAATGATATTGGTTGACATCCAATACCTATTCCTTAACTCCTCCAACCTTGGCTGAGTTATGATGTTGGCAGTGTAGAAGCAGTATGGTCTCGAGCGTGTAGTAGAAAAGATCTATGGGCATCCCGACCTTGTAAAGCCACATCTGTTTGAAGCACCGACGACAGACACTTGTTTATAAGAAAATAAGATATTTTCCTTATGACTGATATTCCTTGGTATAAGTTGTTAAATATCTTGCCCAGTGTGCGATACTTCATTCTATTCAACTAAGTTGATATGTTGTCTTGTGAGCGATATCCCTTAGTATTAACCCGTTGGATATCTTGCCCTATATGTGATATCTCAGTTTGCTCAATTGACTATGTTTAATATCGTGCTTTGTAAGTAATATCCATTAGTATTAATTTGTTAGTATCTAGCTCTAAGTGCAATTGTTTTTTAATGTAAGAGATCTTGAGGAGGTGATGCGTGTAAAATTGTATTTTGTATATAATCTAGTTTTATTGTAGTTTGACTCGCATAAAAGTGAAATTGCTTATCACTTAATTTTCACTCCTCATTGTTACTAAATAAACAATTTTTCTTTCAACTCATATTGCCTTACGTACTATTAGGAATGTGGTGCCATAATGTCTATCTTGACATTGTAGCTTTATATTAACATAGAGTCATTTTTGACCTTATTATATAAGGAAAACTAATGAAAAGTCCAAGAAAACTTCTCTTTTAACGAAAAGTCATTTTTGAAGGTATAGTGAATAGTGTCAGGTAAAGGTAAAAAAGTGGTTTTTCATTAAAAGTGAACAGTACCGGGACCTTTTCATTAAAACTCCCTATTATATAATGTCTAGCCGTAACCTACTAGTATAGGCATCTTAAATAAGTCCACTAAACACCCACAAGAATAATTGTCTAGCTACCAGGCCCACAACATCAACCCAAAAAGCTCCAACACCGAGCATTGTGCCTTGAGTGATCGAAAACACTACAAGTAGAAAGATTGACTTGAACATTTTTCGATCGCTTTAGCCAAGCAATGGATTAGACAACTTTTCGACACAAAGTTTCAAGAGACAGGTCTATTCAGATGTCAACTCCATGTACGTGTCGATCATCAGCAAAGAAGGTGAGACCTTGATCTGACTACATTTCGATCGCTTGAGCTGAACGATGGGTTTGATAGTTTTTCGACGCATTACCCCACATCGTAAACCTTCTCAAATATTAACTTTGTTGCACGTGCTGATCTCCAAAATCACCTGCAGGCCACTTCCTAGTTAAGGCAACCTTAGAATTAAGGCCCAAAACTTTTTGGGTTGAGGGAGAGCCTATATAAATAGTAGAAATAACCCAAACAAGGGGTTGGATTCTAGAAAGGTTTACCATTTGTATTGAGAGATTATTCTGCAGAGTTTTTGTAAACTTGACAAATATATAGCATACATTCTTAGTGGACATAGCTCATTCCTTTGGGGTGGGCCACTTAAATCTTGTGGTTTTAATTTTCCCAAAAAACTCTCACGTACCAAGGTTGACCATGCTTGTCCTTTTTGACGTAGCCATATTTGAGTGTTAACACATTACATTGTCAAATAGGTCGTGGCACTTATGTACTCGATTTCAAGGCATGACAATTCACCCTTACACATTAGTTGATATTGAAAATTTGAAATAATTTGTTACTCTACTATTTATTTAATTAGCAGTTGGCATGGGTTGGTTTAGTCCGGTTCACCTCTTAAAGCGGTATTGGAACCCAAGAAAACTAAGGTTTAGTCTAGTTTGATTCTTACCAATATTAATAATAAAAAAAAACCCCAATCAAACCGGACCAGAAGGTTTCAGGTCTAATTCGGTTTCTAAACGATTCTGGGCCTTAGCTCATTTCATTTGCCTTTTATTTTAAGCTTTATGAAAAGCTCAAAACATAGTTAAACAGAGATCGCAGATGTCAAAGAAGGGCGATGGTTTGGAAGGGAGGATGAGGAGAGAAGTTGAAGCACGCATCTTCTTTTTGCATTGCCTTTCAGTGCCTAAATCGCAATGGGAGGGGAAGAAGCAGAAAATCAAGAGACTGAAGATTGTGAGAGAGAGAGAGAGAGAAAAAAAAAGAGGGAGGGAGGGAGGGAGGGAGAATATGATAACTGGGAGATGAATGAAAGGTTTTGATAACTTAGGGTTTGAAACTTTGACTAGATTTTGGGTTTGGTTGACAGTGCTAAATTTATTTGGAGTTACGTGGACTTTTTTATATTAGGCTGAACATATAGATAAAAACAAAGACTTAATGGATATGGGCGTTAAGTATGGAACTACAAAGGCCTACAACATTAAATTAAAAATTATAATAATAATAATAATAATAATAATTTAATTCACTTGATCCAGTTCGGTTTAGCCAGTTTCATGAATTTCAAAATCGAGACCAACATTGGTATGATCCGCTCTGATTTTGACTTTTTTGATCAAACACAATTTTTCATGGTTTTTTTCTTCAATTCGGTTTGGTTTATGGGTTTCATAGTTTTAATGTCTTGTAATACTAATTTCTAGTGGCAATATGATATGTTCATTTTATAGGACAAGTCGTTTCCCTTTGTAGTTTTGCTTCGGTAAACTTTTATTTTGGTGGTGAGCTGGAGTATACAATATCTATAGCTTTTTTTTGGTAAAAAATTTTCATAAAAAAATTTAACGATTTAAATGTCCGAGATATCCTGTAGTCAAGCACCAAAAAAGATCCATTGTAGAATTCATATGTCTACCATGTAGTTCTTTTTGTAGAGCTTTAGTGCATGGCCTGAAAATTGAAATTGAAATTTTTATTTTTTGAACAAACGATATTATCTACATATTCTATACTAAAGGAGAGATGGTGAGTTTAGTCTCACAATGAGCTAGCAATAATGTGGTTCAAATTCGTCTTTAGTGAGAATCGAGTTTAAGAGCTCTCACTTATAAAAAAAGATGAGTACTATTAGACCACTGTATTAAACGACGAAAATTGAAATTGAGATAGTGAGAAACAAACAATATGAATATTGTTGTAGCCGTTACTGTTCCCACTCTCAAAAAGGGAGGAGAATTTTCTACCCTCCTATTCCTATCTCCTTCTATCTCCTTGATAGGAGCATATTTATGCACCTTAGTTAACTAGTTCTTATGCATTTTAGTTATGTTTTCTTAGTTTAAAGTAGTCTTTTAAGCTAGTTTCATATGTTTTCAGGTTTAAGGGCATATTACATAAAAAGATGCAAATTGGAGCCTTTTGGAGCAAAATGGAGCTTAGATTGGAAAGTACATGCTTGGAGCACAAGGAATGGACGAGTTTGAAGGTCAAAGGAGCTTAAGAAATGAAGAAATGAAAGTGAAGAACA
>JADOBS010300931.1:0-11346 GCA_015708375.1 Cydonia oblonga
CTCTCTCTCTCTCTCTCTCTCTCTCTCTCATTTTTCAGTCCTGGCATGCTTCAGCATTGGATTCAATATGGATAACCAAATTAATTAAGAAAAATTATATCATACAATGATTGTTTAAGCTTGCTCATAGCCTATCAACGCTATAAGATAATGCAATCAGACGTGGTATATATGTTCTTTAAGAGATGACCAACAGAATTGAAACATTCCAATTCATTTCGTTCCAGTGGTTGATTAATTTGTTTATGTACTATGGTCTGACTCTAACTAACCTTGAAAACCATATTCTGGCCGGTTACATCGAGTTAATTGCCAGGCATTGTTGGTGCATGATAATGACTAAACTCGAAACCAATGTCTAAGTAAACCAAAGTTAATCCTGATAATCTGTTTGACTAAACGATTGTCCATATTTAATTCACATGTTTATCAGTACATACATCTAACATACATGAGTATTGTTGTCCAAGGCAAGAAGCTGTGATAATGCAGGGGAAAATGAAACATTTCCTGTATTGCTTGCTTGGTTTGATCGCACCGATACTTAGAGTTTATGGCCAGGATCAAACACGTATATGAATTTTTGAACACAAAATTAGTTTCATTTCGATTTTTGGTTCACTAAATATACCTACAGCTAACAAGCATCGATTTTTTCAACCTGTCGCAGGATTCATCAGCATAGACTGTGGCTTACCGGCTGGTCAAAGATATACTGAGCAGACAACCGGCTTGTTTTACATTTCAGATGAAGCTTTCGTGGACAATGACGAAAGTAAGCTCCTATTGTTACAATATAGAAGTCTCTACCAACAACAGGTCTGGTATCTCAGATACTTTCCTGAAGGAATCAGGAACTGTTACACTATAAACATAACAAGAGGCACCAAATATTTGATCCGAGCAATGTTCATCCATGGGAATTATGATGGCGAAAACATGGCACCAGAGTTTGATCTGCATCTTGGAGCTAACTTGTGGGATACAGTAAAAAACAACACAATAAAGGAGATCATACATGTTCCTTTGCAGAACTATATACACGTTTGTTTGGTGAATAAGGGCTCTGGGATTCCGTTTATATCAGCAATAGAATTAAGGCCTCTGGATAATTCAACTTACCAGACTCAAATGGGATCCTTAGCAGTCTTCTCGCATTATGATGCTGGTACAATAACTAATAAAACATACAGGTTTGCCTTCTCTTTTGTTATTGTAAGAACCCCAGGTCATTTAGACTAATGTGCCTTGCTTAAGTACCATAGTTCTTCCATGTATTTTTGGTGTGGGATTCAGGGTATTTGAAATGTTCTCTTTGATTAAATTCTGACAAAGCTATTGTTTCCAGGTATATAGATGACATTTATGATCGCATATGGGATCCCCATCATTACAGTGAATGGACACAAGTAACCACTTCGCTGACCATTGATCCTGAAAATCAGAATATCTACCAAGTGCCATCTATTGTCATGAGCTCTGCTGCAACGCCAAAAAATGCGACTAATTTAGATCTTTGGTGGAATTCCCCTGATGAAAATACCAAATATTATGTCTACCTTCACTTTGCTGAAATTGAAAGACTCCAAACCAACCAGACTAGATTGTTAAGCATCACTTGGAATGGAAAGCCCTTTCAGGAGCCTTTCCCTCTTCTGTACTTAGCCACATCGACAGTATCCATGACAGAGGCTTTAACTGGAGCAGCACTGCACAACTTGTCAATCTCTCAGGATGGAAAATATACCCTTCCACCCATCCTCAATGCCTTTGAGATTTATACGGTCATTGAGTTCTTGCAGGAAGAAACTAACCAATTAGATGGTATGCAAATATTTCCAAACAGATTATCTCCCATTACTAATTTACTACGACTATATATGTGGCTGACTTAGTTGAAGTTTTCTTTAATGAATCTTTGTACAGTTGGCTTCATACAAAACATCAAGAACACATACGGAGTGAAGAGAAATTGGCAAGGTGACCCATGTGCGCCTCAAGAGTACTCGTGGGAAGGGTTACACTGCAGCTATAATGGTTATGAGCCCCCCAGAATCATATCCTTGTAAGTGTAATGAACTAAAACTACAATTTCCAAATATCTTGTTTTCATTTCTGTCCGGCTTATAATCCATTGGTAAAGTTAAGCAAAATTTTCAATGCAGGAATTTATCCTCTACTGGTTTGACCGGGGAGATACCTCCTTTCTCCAATCTTACAATGCTACAGACTTTGTAAGTGTCTTACCGTCTCAAATTATTTACTGAATGAAAGAAAGGGTTACTAACTTAAGCCAAAATTCTGTTTTCAACAATTACATTTGAAATTAATTCCTCGTGCAAGGGATTTATCAAACAACAATTAACAGGACCAGTGCGAGACTTGTCTCGATTGCCAAATTTAAAAGTCCTGTAAGTTATTCAGATTTGCAGCTGATACATCATCTCTGCTTATGACTTCATTATGAGTACGTCTATATTTATAGTTATCTCCGTTTTCAGAAACTTGGAGAAAAACAACCTCACAGGTCCTGTTCCAGTTGGACTAATTCAAAAATCAAATGACGGTTCACTAACATTAAGGTGTGTGAAACCATTAGAACCTCCAATCATTCCTGAAACCGTGTTAAAGCTTATGTCAACCCTAAGGACTACCAGCTTTGTCTTAAATTATGAAAATTTTCTTTTGAAACTAAATGATCTTTTGATAAAAATAAAAAAAATAAAAATAGTATGTGAGGTATTTATAATCCCAAGTCTTACTTATGTTACCAACATCCATTTTTCTGCCAGCCTGTGTGAGAATCAAAATCTAAATGTACCGCTTCACTGCGGAAAGGAAAAGAAAAAGGACAATGTTGTGGTTCCAGTAGCAGCATCAGTTGTCGGAATTATAATCCTTTTAACAATTGTAGCAGCTGTAATTTGGTGGCGCTTCAAAAAGAAAAGAAACCATGGTAGGATTCTATACTAGTTAAATAGTGTTGTGATAAATTTGATCACAAAGATGTATATATCGGAGCATAAAATGCTTTGTCCAGCAATATATGGTTATTCTTCTATTAGTGCTCTCAACAGATGTTACAGCTGATTTACCACCCATCATTCAACATGGGCCAATGGAGCCATCACAACGTCAATTTACATACTCTGAGGTACTCAAGATCACCAATAATTATGAGAGGATTATTGGTAGAGGTGGATTTGGATCAGTTTACCATGGCTACATAGGTGATACTCAAGTAGCTGTGAAGATGCTGTCACAATCATCGGTTCAAGGATATCAAGAATTTCATTCAGAAGTACGTTAATAAGTAATAAAGAAAACTTTCTCAACAATCTTGAGCACTATCATATACTCTTAAGTAAGTTATGTTCTTTTTTTGCAGGTTAATCTTCTCATGAGAGTTCACCACAGGAACTTGACGAGTCTTGTCGGATATTGCACTGACGTAACCAATACAGGGCTCATTTATGAATACATGTCCAATGGAAACTTACACGAGCATCTTTCTGGTAAATTAATAGCAGAGAAAGAAACAACCGTCAAAAGAAACTTTAACAACACTCTGAACAATCTGAAAGTGCACGTAAAAGCATACGGGGAAATAAACACTAGGCCACATGATGAACAATCAAACAACTTCATCAACATGCTCTTAACACCTGTTAATTTTGGCAACAATCAATAACTCCATTAGAATTTAAATAGAATAACACAGAAATAATGACTGATTCATTATGTACAAACGCAGATAACAGGTCAAATATATTGAGTTGGGCAGACGGACTTCGGATTGCAATAGACGCTGCACATGGTCAGCAAGTAGAAATTTTCGTAGTCCCTCTATATCATATCTACTTTTTTTATCTTGTGTAACAAATGTTAAGAAAATTTGGAATGTAGGATTGGAATATCTGCACTACGGCTGCAAACCTCCTATAATCCACAGAGATGTGAAATCTACAAATATATTGTTGAATGAAAACTTTCAAGCCAAACTAGCAGATTTTGGCCTATCCAGAAATTTTCCTGCTGAGGATGGGACTCGTGTGTGGACACGCATTGCAGGAACTCCTGGGTACCTTGACCCCGAGTAAGTCTTTTGCCCTTTTACTTTACCCTTCATCTTTCGTCTGCTATACAAAGGAACCAGAAGGATGAAGAAAGATGTTACAAATTGATATTTTAGGAAAATATTATTAAAAGTATGATTTGAATTGCATGGTTTGGTTTTTCAGGTACTACCAATCAAACATGTTAAATGAGAAAAGTGATGTTTATAGCTTCGGGGTTGTGCTGTTGGAGATTATAACAAGTCGACCTATCATATCGCAGACACATGAAAGAGTTCACATTGCGAAATGGGTTAGTTTCATGGTTGGCAAAGGGGACATAAAAAATATCGTTGATTCAAGGCTGAAAGGAAACTTTGATAGCAATTCTGTCTGGAAAACTGTTGAAAAAGCTTTGGATTGTGTATCTTCTCGTTCTATCACAAGGCCAACCATGAGTGAGGTAGTGATAGAGCTGAAGGAGTGCTTGGCAGCGGAGTTGGCTCGGAAAAAGAAGAGTCGCCATACTGATTCAGAAGATTCCATGGAAATGATGCCGTTAAAATTCGCCACCGAAATGAGTCCCTTGCCTACGTAGCGGTACTTCTCTATCATATTATATAGGGTGTGGAAAATCTTGTCTCAATTTCAACTCTCTGTTTGCTGTATACAATAAGTACAAAGTAAATGGCGCACGCCAGAATCGATTGATGGACCAGTTGTTCTATCTTGATCCAATTAATTTGCTTGATTAGTCCTCCATGTTATTTTTGTTTCTAAAAATAGTTTGTTCCACCAATTTACTGCAACTAAATTGTTCGATTTATGATTAGCAATTTATGTTTAGATACATTGAGAATGACCGAAGATGATGTGAATTATTTTAAGATTATTGAATTAGGGTTCTTATTTTATTTTCTAAGTTATTTCTTTAAGGGATAAGATATGATGGTTAATTTTTTTGTTATTCCTCTTCACTTGTGAGTGAGAAGTCTTAGGTTTGATTTTCGTCAAAGGTATCGATGCAAATTTATGCCGTCTCTAGCTTTGACGAAAAAGCACCTGCAAAACAATCAACACCTTTGATCAAGGACCTAAGTCTCACGCACCCACGAGGTCAATGGATCTCCGATGCCTAAGTTATTTTCTCTGAGAATAGTAAAGTGTCTATGTCTTTTAGGGTCAGCAAAAGCTTACTGAAATTTGGTAGAATATGGGATATATATATATATATATATATATATAGGAGGAGAGGGCTGGCCATAGTGTTAAGGTTTTACCCTACACATGGCGGCATCCTATTGGCCAAGGTTTATGGAGAAATATTCTCAAGATATTAAATAGGATATGATATTGAGATAATGAAGTAATTATCCCTAACAGATTTAAATTGGGATTTCTTACTTGAATAGAGTCAATTTTCAATTGGGAATGTATAAAAGATAGGATTTGAGTAATTAATTCTCATCTCTAATGCTTTGACTTTTCCTTGCCAATGGCAAGTGTGTTGTGGGCAGTCGTATTCAACTGCTGAGGGGTGTGAGCTGCACATAGGAGTATCTAAAGAGCCTGCCCATTTAATGAGGACAATCTTATCTTTCTTAAGTAAAAGTCCACGTGTCGCCTCTAGAATTTTTGGAATTATTTTAGGCTCCACAAATGCCCCTACACCTACTGGGCTGCACGTAGAAAAATGGTTGTAGGTGTAGAAATCCCAAGTTGCATGGGCTTGTAGAATTATTTCCCAATTTGAACTTGATCTCCTTCCTTGATTTGGAGATAGACTTCTTCTAGGAAAATGAAACAAATTGCCCCCAATACCTATTTAATTATGCCTTAAGCAGGGGATTAAATAAATTTGGAGAACAATCATCATTCCAACAAGAAAGAGATAAGTCAGAGGAAATTTTTTTCCCCTCCCCTAGCTTTCTTCTTATCTTGCCCTTGTAAAGAATCGTCTCTCGTTGTTGTTCTTCTTCTATATGCCGCACTAAGGTAAGAAAATTTTGAATTTTCTTCTTCTTAATTTTTTGGGAGTCTTAGGACTTGAAAATTGGCTCGGTGGGGGCCGAGGATGCGTGAAACACGTGGCAAGGGTGCCATTGGGCTGTTGTGTTGCATTGGGCAGCATGGGCTGCTAATGGCGCATCACGAGGGTTGGCTAGGCTTGAGCCGAGGTGCTGGTGGTGTGGCACGGGCTCCAGTTGGCGTGGGCCAGGTGATGGCTCGGCATGGACTGAGGGCGCAAGGGCGCGATGCTAGGCTCGGGCCCATTGGAACTTGAAGGAGAGGGAGAGAAGCGCGGGGCATTCTTGCCCCTCTTCGTTGGTAGACTAGGCCAATGAGCCCTTGGGCCAGCTATGGTGCGTTGGGGGCGATAGAGAGAAAGCCGGGTTTGGGCCATGGAGCCTGGCTTGCCGTTGGGTTTTTGCGATTTAGGCCCATCCTGAAGGAGAGAGAAAGTAAGGGTGAGCTGGGCTGTGGGGCCTAGTGCTGGGGCGTTGAGCACTGCGATTTTTTAATTTTTTATTTTTTAATTTTTTTTGTTTCTTTTCTCTCGAGCTTCCTTTTAAATATTTTTCTTTGTACTTTTTGCAAAGATTTTGAGATGTCTTCCTTTGATCGCAAAAATGATGAATATCCTCTACCTTTGTACTGTTAAGGTGGTTCTTCCGGTAAGGTGGGCTACTTCAAGGCTGCACATGTCAAGATCAATTTCAATGAGCTGTTTCAAGATTTTCTTGAGACGTACAAGCATGCGAGTCCTTCAACAGTTCGCATCAAGCAGGTGAAAGATGATAGCAGCCATAAACCGTGCGGGGAGGGTGCCACTGCTAGGAAGAGGGCTATCAAATTCCATTTATATTACTTCGTGTTGGGATTTACTTTTCCCATTTCGCGTCTTTTCTAAGAGGTGATCTGCTCCATGAAAAGCGCGCCTGCTCAGTGCTCCTCGAACGCAGTTCGTGCGATGGTAGGGTTCTCAAACTTAAGCAGGTTCTTTGATCTTGGCTTGACCATAAATGAGTTATGGTACTTCTTTGAAATCGGCCACAAGGAAGGCGTGGGGCAGCTGAGGTCTCATCATAGGCTGCTTGATGCTTCCTGCAAATGTGATCATGAGTGGGCGAAAGATACCTTGGAGGTAAGTGGAGAGTGGGAGTCTGACTCATCTCATGAGCTACGTGTTCTGACCGTCTTTATCAGTGGTAAGTGAATTACTTCATTCCTGGCCTGCTTGAATTTTTACTGAGCTGCTCCATGACTTTAGTTTATTGATCATCCTTCTTACTTTGTGTAGATTCAGAATTATGCTCAACTCCAAGAACTTTGGCAGATATGAAAAAAGTGAACTGCCTTGGGCATTCCTGCTGAGTAACCTGAGTGGCATTGGATGCTCAGTCCTCTTCGTCGGGAGAAAGGCCTGGCTACCTCCGAAGAAAGAGATAAAACGGATAAAGGACGAGGCGCTTGTTTGCCCAATCGCTACTGTAGAGCCCACTGCAATGAGGGTGGAAATAAGAGATCGTCTTCACCTGCTTGTTAGCCTTCGACTGACAAAAAGCCAAGGATTTCTTCTGCTTCTCGTAGGGGTTCATCTGCTACTGAAAAGCTTGTCATCGATCTGATTTCTCCTAAAAGGACAAAAAAAACTGTAGAGATTGAGCCTCTGAAACCTACTGCTTCAAAGGTAGCCATGACCATTGCTGAGAAGTTGCCCAGCAGAAAGGTTCGGTGGTGCCCCCGGTGTCTCGGTTTGTGTCGAAGAGCGGCAATGTGGATTCTGCTGCTAAGGTGAAGCCTGAGCCAGTTTTCGTTGTGATCGATTTGTCTGCTGAGAAAGGGAAGTCTGCTCGCATGGGCAGTTATGAGAGATCCATCGAGTCTGAGGCTGGGGAGTTTCCTAAGTTTGTGGGTTGCTGAAGACTGACCTGCTTGAAGATGTTGATGCATGCGTCAAGTTTGTTAATAGCGCTAGGAAAGTTATCGTCTGCTCAGAATCTTTTACGAAACATCTTGCCTATTTGATGAGGTCCTTCCTAATTGCTACAATGCATAAGACTTTGATCCTGACAGCTGAGTCTATGCATGTCGATCGGGATGCTGTCGTGTGTGCTAAGGAGGCCAAAGTGGTGTTAACGGCTCAGCTTCGCTTGGCTGCTGAAAAGATTAAGAAGCTCGAATCTGAACTCTCCTTTTTGAAAAGATCTGATGTCGCTACCCCCACTTCTATACGGCTGGAGACCGTTCATTAGGAGGTCGTCCATTTAAAGGCTAAGCTTAGTGTGACTCAAGTGATGTTGGAAGCTATAGAGAAGGAAGTTAGTCGTGTTACACCGGTGGTCAAGGACCTTGAGCACGTCAATTCAAAGCTACGATCTGCTTGTTTTTCCAAGGATCAGGAGCTTGTCTTCATGCATGCTGAAGTGTCTCGTCTCAAGGATGTTGCTAGTAAGCTTGAGTCTAAAGAAGTGGATATGCAGGTCCGTTGTCTGCTAGCAAGAACCTGAAAAAAGAACTGGGTAAGTTACATGATGCTCACACTTGGCTTGTTTAGGAGAATATGTAGCTGAAGAATGAGAAGGTCGGTCATGACATGCCGCTTGCTTCTTGTCAGGCCAATTTCTACAGGCTTGGCTATGTAGACCATCTTCAGGGTAGGTCGTCGGATTATGAATTTTCCAAGAATGACTTCGAGACTTTCTCCATTTCTCTAGTTGATTTGCTTGACTTTTCATTTGAGGTTGCCTTTGGTGGAGCAGCTAAAGGTTAGGCAGTCCAGGTAGTGGCGGCTGAGGATTAGCTAATGGAAGCTTTAGCTGCTGAAAGCAGTGTAACTGCTAAGAGCGTGGCAGTCAAGGGACCAGTGATTGCGCAAGCTACTGATGATTAGTCTTTAGACTGAGGAATTTTATTATTTTCCTTCTCATTCCGCTTTATTTGAACTTTGTTGGCCTTTGAGCTGGTTTATCAATTTGCTAGAAATTTAATAAACAATTTTCCTTGCTTTGCTTCATCCTTCTACTTCGCCATGTCTTTTACAAAACTTTATCGTAAGATGGGTGGCTGGGTGAGCTGCCTTAATGAAGCAATCAATCTCATGTTGTCACTTAGGTTTTAGTCTCGGCTTTGATGCACAAGGAGTTTTACCTGCATGAGGAAAAAATGCAAGATTTCTAACTTATAGAGCCAGCGGCCAAACTCGTAGCCTTCAAATGAAGTAGACGAGTTCGAGTAGCTGCTGTAGTCGTGAATCTTGCTTTAGTAGTTAGATGAGCCTTAGCCCTCCCAGGGCATGTTGCAAAATTTTTAACTTACAGAGTCGGCGACCAGAGTCGTGCTTTTCTTAGAAAGCAAAAACGTCCATGTAGCTGCTATAGTTGTAAATTCCAGCTTTAGCGGCTGCACGAGTCTTAGTCCTTCCGGGCATGTTGAGAAATTTTTAATTTATAAAGCCGGTGGCCGGACACATGCTTCTTTTAAAAAGCAGAGGAGTCCGTATAACTACTATAGTTGCACATTCCAGCTTTACCGGTTGCACCAGCCTTAGCCTTCCAGAGGCGTGTTTCTAAATTTTTAACTTATAAAGCCGACGGTTGGACACATGTTTCTCAAGAAAGTAGAAGAGTCCGCGTAGCTGCTATAGTTGTACATTTTAGCTTTAACTCTTGCAAAACTTAAATCGTAGACCGTCGATCGGAATTGTTGCTTTTAAATAAGCAGACGGGTCCGCGTAGACATAGCTGGTGTAAGTCTCGGCTTACATATCACTTTGGGCTGTCAGCCGTTGGGTCGTCGGCCGGGCATCTTACTTACAGAAGCAGACGACTCGTGTGACCACTTAGGCGTTGTCTCTGGCTCTTGAAGGCATTTTAGGCTTAAAGTGTAAGCGAAATCACGCCTCAGATGCCACATCCTTCTAAGCTGTTGGTCCCTCGATCTTCTAAGCTGGACATAGCTCGATACGGATCTCTAGAGCAGCAATTTATAACTTGATTCTGCAGGTCGCTTAACTAGTATTGTAATACTTTAGAGCCGAGTTACGTTCATAAAGACTTACACGTCGAGGACGGTCAATCTAGTCATGCGAATTCTTTCATGGGTAGGGATCCTACACTTAGCGTCTCTTCCGGTTAGAGACATGGGCTCTCGCAGAATTAAATCCTTCTATCGGCTAAGTCTTTTTAGGAAAAAGTCTATTGTGGCCAATTCTAGAAGCAGTTCGGCGCAGGTAATCATTGCATTCAAGGGGAATTGAGTAATCGTAAAACCCATCCACGTCTGGATATCCTGGATCAGTTTACCTTCTCCTGATGGGAGAACACATGCAATGCCTACAGGGCAGGGACGTCTTCTACTGTCACATGGGTAGTCAGTTTGTTTATGCATTCGGCCTAGGCTTGTGAATAATTTCTTTAATCTTCATTGAAAATAGAGAAATGTATTAACTTTGCTTGTAGGCAATAATAACATAATAACTGATAATTCTCTGCATGCGAGGTCTTATTCATTGAGCTGCTTAAGTCTCCAAACTTTATTTGTCTTGAATAAGGTCCAAAGAATGGTGGGAAGTCACACATAGTACTTTATCAGGTTGTAGGCATTCCACTTCTTTCCGATCTCTTTGTCGCTCATAGTGGTGAGGGTGTAGCTACCTTTTCCACCTGCTCGGCTGATTTTGTATGAAACTTCCCAGATAGGAGCTATCTTTTTAGAGCCTTCCCGGCGGGCGGTTATGAAGGCTTTTCTGAGGATTAAGTTTCCTCGCCGGAACCATCAGATCTTCACCTTCTTGTTGTAGTTGGAGATGAGCTATTACTGATAGGCCATAACGTTGGTGATAATTTTCTTGTACTTTTCCTCTGCCAAGTCTAAGTTTGTGGCCATTTCCTTCTCATTTTCTCAAAATTCGGCAGTACAATGTTGATGCTTGGCACCATGACGTTGAGAGGGATGATCACCTCAGTGCCATACACCAAGGAGAATAAAATTTTGTCGGATGCTCGTCTCTTGGTGGTGCGATACACCTACAAAACACCAGGAAGCTCTTATGACCACTTGCCCTTCTTATTTGAGAGGAACTTCTTGAGGTAATCGAGAATGGTCTTGTTAGATGCCTCGGCTTACCCATTGCCCTACGGATACCGGGGCATGGACATGTGCTGCTTGATGCCATATTTTTGAAGAACTTCGCCAAGTTTTTGCCCACGAACTGTAGACCATTGGCTATGACGATAGAGTAAGGGATGCTGAAGCGGCAGTTGACGTTTTTCCATATGAAGAGCTCCAC
>JADOBS010300932.1:0-11347 GCA_015708375.1 Cydonia oblonga
ATGATTGCATGATTGAGTATCACCTTGGTCGTGCAAATGTGGTAGCCGATGCACTTAGTAGGAAGATTCATGTCAGGATTAATGCTTTATATGCTTGTCATGTTCCTTTACTTGATGATTTAAGGTCTACTGGAGTGAAGTTAGAGGTGGATGAGTGAGAAGAAACTTTGCTTGCTAATTTTCAAGTTAGACCAATCTTAATTGATCGTATAGTTAAAGCTCAAGGGAATGATGAAGAAACCCAAGAATTAATTCAAGCTCGAGATCAAGGTAAAAAGAAAGATCTTAGAATTCGAGAATCAGATGGTAGGATTATGCTAGAGGAGATAATGTATGTGCCGAATAATGCAGAGTTAAAGAAGGTAATTCTTGATGAAGCCCATATATCGGTTTATGCAATGCATCCTGGAGGTACTAAGATGTATCATACCATTCGACCATTTTATTATTGACCGGGTATGAAAAGAGAAAATGCTGAGTAAGTGAGCAGGTATGCCATTTGTCAGCAAGTTAAAGCTGAAAGGAATAAGCCTTTTGGGTTGATGCAGCCACTTCCCGTTCCACAGTGGAAATGGGAAGACATTACCATGGATTTCGTGTATAAACTTCCTCGTACGCAAAATGGTTATGATGATAGTTGGGTGATTGTTGATTGACTTACTAAATCCACATATTTTATTTCAGCGAGGGAAAAATATTCATTAAATCGATTGGCAAAATTATTCATGTTGAAGGTGGTGAAATACCATGGGGTTCCAGTTAGTATTGTTTCTGATCAAGGTCCTAGATTAACTTTTAAGTTTTGGGTAGCTTTTCAGGAAGCTTTTGGTTCCAGGTTACTTTATAGTACAACGTATCATCCTCAAATAGATGGGCAATCTGAGAGGACTATTCAGACATTAGAAGATATGTTGAGATCTTCAGTTTTGCAGTTTGGCGATGATTGGCATAGGCAGTTGGATTTGATGGAATTTGCCTACAACAACAATTACCATTCTAGCATTGGTATGTCACCATTTGAGGCACTTTATGGAAAATCTTGTCGTACATCTTTATGTTGGTCAGAGGTTGGCGAGAGAGTTTTGGTGGGCCCTAAGATTGAAAATGAGACTACTCAAAATGTTTAGGTGATTAAGGCTAACCTGAAAGTGGCCCAAGATCAACAGAAAAGCTTAGCAGACAAACATGCCACTGACCGGGTGTATAAAGTGGGTGATTGGGTTTTTTAAAGCTTTCACCATGGAGTGGTATTGTTCAGTTGGGAAAGAAAGGTAAGCTATGTCCTAGGTACATTAGACCATATCGGATCACTGAGAGAGTTGGTGAAGTGGCTTATAGGTTTGAGTTACCTCCAGAATTGTCTAAAGTGCACGATGTGTTCCATGTTTCTATGCTTGACATTATGTTTCCGATCCATCACATGTAATTCCTCCTTAACCATTGGAAATTAATCCAGACTTGACTTATGCTGAGGAGCCAGTGACGATTTGGGATTGGAAATATAAGGTTTTCAGGAATAAGACTGTGCGCCTAGTGAAAATTTTATGGAGGAATCATTCAGTGGAAGAGGCTACTTGCGAGACAGAGGACCGGATGAGAGATTTGTATCAACGTCTATTTTATGATTATTAGCGGTAGTATGTGATTATATGAATTTCGAGGACGAATTGTTTTTTTTAAGGAGGGTAGATTGTGACAGCCCGTCCCGGATGTGTATATTATTTTATCTTCGAGCGTGGAATTGACTAAATTGCCCTCGGATGTTAGATGGTATCGTGTGTGACATGTTTTTGTTGTGGTCTAATTTATATTATTTTTCTCTAACTCTTGGAACCAATTAGAACTTAAGTTTTTATTGTTTTTGGTTGGTGACCCACCTGGACCACACTCACACACACACACTCACACACACACATACACTCTATCTCTCTCTCCCGTTAACCTTCCCTCTCTCCTCCCTCTTGGATTTTCTCTATTATCCGTACAATTATACGGTCACTCTTCAAACTTGCTTCTTCTTGCATAGATCGATGTCAAAGAGGTAGTTTTCATGTTCCTTGCAAGCTCAGGAGCTCAATTATGCCTTTAGTTCTTCGTGTAATGACTTTAAACTTTGGAAACCAAAATCCCTGATTTGGTGCACTGTTCATTCGAGTGTAATTGTGGATTTTTCAGTGAGTTTTAAGGTCATACGAAGCCTTAGAACTTGGGTACGAAGCTTAGGGAAGGATTTTGAAGTGTTTTGGACGTCGGGAAGCCTTGTTTTGGCGAGTTGCAGAGGTGGCCGGAGTTTCGTGATTTTTTCGGCGAGATCCCATGATTGTTGGGGCCTTAAAGTGGTAAGGTTTTGTTCCTTGCATCATAAGCTTCATTTTGATATAAATTTCATGGATTTTGGTGCAAAAATGAGTTAGATATGAAGCTTTAAAGTTTTTCCAAAAATCGGAGACGTAGCGGTGGGCGGCGCAGGACTCTGGCGAACCAAGCAAGAAGGAGGCGAATATTCCGTTAAAGTTGACGGAATATTCTAACGGCGTCAGGTATATTTAACGACGTATGCTTATATTTAACGAAATATTCCCTAACGACGTTAACTATTCCGTTTGGTGTGCTAGGCACGTGCTTGCGCGTGGCAGCGAGTATGGCCGTGCCTTGGCCTGCACGTGAGGGCGCGTGGGTGATCGGAAATTTTTTCTAAAAATATGGGGATGTTCGTGGGGTTGTGTAGATCACAGTGGTATATTTAAATACCACAATTGAGCAATGTATGAGAAGTTATTACCTAATTTTGTTTATGTGCTTTAAAATAACGTTAAAATAGTTGTTTCGCATATAGGTGAGACCTATCCAGAGGACGAGCGCAATCAATCGAGGTTTGGGGGTTACGACCCTTCCACATATCAGTGAATGGGCTTTTCGTTTTTAGTATATGTATATATGCCTAGTATTTTTCCCAGAAAACTTATTAAATGGTTTTTATATGCCAAAATGCCATGTTAAATACTCTTTAGCATTGATTATGCTTAGTATGGTGTGTGTGTGTGTGTGTGTATTGTTGCTCGATGTTGAGGACGCTCAAGTAAGTTTCAGGTGAGTATGACTTAATGGTAGTTTGTAGTGATTATGGTTATATTGAGGTCTATATTGAGCTCATTAGTCTGTACCCCAGTGTTTGTGCTCCACCCGAGGCTAGGGCCTAACCTTTACGTGATCGTTCACCTTCCGCACCACACACGCTCGCCTTGGATCCAAGGTAGGTGCCAGCCTGTCGTACAGACCACATTAGGTGGTTCTGACTCGTAGGTGACTTGCGATACTTCGCACAGCCTTCACGTGATTGTAACACTTGAGCGTATTTATTTACACCTAGCATATCATACAGACCACTTTAGGTGGTTCCAACTTATGTTCAAGAACTAGTGGGGGAGCTATAGACTCAGCCGTACAGGTCACGTTAGGTGACTCCGGCTGACTTCTCTATTCATATTGATTTATGCCACCTGATTTACTTATTCTGGTTCAGATGTTTAACATGGCATACTTGTGGAATTGGTATTTCGATTTGTACATTTGATAATGAAATGGTTTTGAAAAGCTTTGTTTTTGCCCACTCACACTTTCTGTTTTGCGTCCCTCCAGGTTCTAGGTAGGATTGCTGATTGGTGGCTTGCGAGAAATTTACAGTGGTTTTGACATATTATCTCTTATGTAAGACCATCTTTGGTATTGTATAATTAGAATTTGTCCTGCTAGACTGCACCTAGACTTTCTATGCTCTGGTTAGGTGTATTCACACCTAATCTTGTCAATTGCACCTTATCTTAGTTAGCACTTTTTTTAGCTTGGTTTTTATTTATTCGTAATTCTCTTTATCTATATTGTTTCCGCACTATGCACATGGTTACGTCACTCTCACGTGACGGCCAGCATGCCTCGATCCTGGTCGGGGTGTGTCATAAATAATGATCAAGCATCTAAATAAAACCAAGCACATTATGAATAACAAAAGATACTCAATAAGGAAGAAAAACTTGATAATGATAATGCTAAAAGAAAATTAAGTATTCATGATCAAACCACATCGTAGCCTTAGCAAAGAAAAATTATAATCTCTTCCTCTTTGCCACAACCTTCTTTTCCAATATGATGTGTTTGGTGGATCCTTCCATCACAAGGAGAATTAATCAATCTCCTTATATAAAACCTATGGCCAATGGGCTAGCAATTATGTGGTTCAAATTTGCCTTTAGCGAGAATCAAACTTAAGACCTCTCACTTACCAATGAAGAAGAATATCACTATATCATACTAATTGACATGTACAATAGGCATCTTTTAGACTCACAAGTTTATTTATCCTTGGATTAATCTAAGGGTCTGTATGAAATATGTCCTCACAGGTCCTCAAAATGAGGACTTAAGGTGAGCACCATTGTATGTTAAATATTCCTCTTTATTTTATAAGTTTGTGCCCATAAAATATGCATACAATGATTCAATTTGGAGATCTTTTAGTCATTCATGTGCATAAAACAAATAGACGATTTATCATGAAGATGCTACTTGTTCCCAAGAACTGTTGATTAATTAATACGTATGAATGACTAAACGATCACTAAATAGAATAATTTTTTACAAATATAATTTTTAAAAGTAGGTTTCCGGTTGGGGAAACACAAGTATTATCCTGATTTAATTACCTCAATAGGCTTAAATTTATATTAATACACCTCACATACTTTTCCATAATACCCCCCACACCCCACATTTTCAATATACATCTTATATTTTGTGCATACACCCCACATCCAAGTAAATGAGAAAATCCATAAAATAATTCAACCTACTAAAGTACTAAGATCTTATTCTAATTTGGATTTTATGAGATCATTCTAAAGCATGGCTTTTTTATTGAGGATTTGGCAGACGACTATTGGCAAAAAAGACCCTGGATCCCCATTCAAGCAGCTATTTGCTAGTGTCATCCTTGTGAACAATCACTTCAACGAAGCACAAGCAGTCTTTCTAATCCCCCGTTGTTGTTGCAATCGCTTCCGTTAGCTCCTCCTCGGTACGAATCTGAGACCAAAAAAGAAAGGAAAAAACACATACATTAGGTCATAATTTACTTATCCAACTCAACATAGTCTAACAAAGCAAGTCCAATGCTATTCATGCTATGAGTTTATACCCTAAAAGATGAATATAAATATAGAAGTTTAAATAATGCGGCAAACGCAAGATTAAATAATTATCGATGTCATCGAAATCACTAAAACAATGAAAAATATGAAGTATTACCTCATGTGAAGCTTTCGAAACATCGATTTCGTGTTTCATTCGTCAAAAATAATTTTTCTCAATCAACATGTTTGTAGTTTCATTGGTTAGGATTTTGTTCAACAATGGAGCATGTGAGGGTTTTGATAGTTGAGAAGATAAATAATACGCTAAAAGTGATTTGGGGTGTATTTAGAATTTTTTTTTTTTTAAACCTAATAAGGTCAAAATTATCATTGCATAATGGGGTAAATAAGTTATTTAATATTAAATTTTAATATGGAGTGCATTCAACATTTTCTAGGGTATTAAATAAAAATCCTAATTTCATCATATTTATCTGCTAAGGTATAATACTTAACGTTAGGTTAACCATCAGCGTATTATACTCCCTTACTGAGAGAGATGGTAGCAACGGCGTCATTTAGGTGGATACTCCGGCTGCATAAGGACGTACCGAAAGCTGCTCGGTTCTATGCGCAAGGCTTGGACTTCACCGTCGATGTCTGTACTCTTCGCTGGGCCGAGCTGAAATCCGGCCCGCTCAAAGTCGCACTCATGCAATCCCCCGAGTAAGTGCACACCACCTGTTTGATTATTTGCCTAGCAGAGTTGTTTCTCACTGGGTTTTTTCTTCTGATCGAAAAATGTTATCAAATTTTGTGATTTAATTTCAAAATAATTACGTTTGTGAGATTTATTTGCGATTAAAAAAGGGGAAGATGCTAATTAAGTTTACAGTGATCGTGTAATGCAGAAGGGATGCTCTTCACTTCTGTCTTTCACAGTGACAGACATTAATCAAACAGTGACGAAATTAATGGCATTAGGCGGTGAACTAGATGGTCCTATCAAGTATGAAATCCATGGCAAGGTGATGACCAAAATTCCAGCAACAATTCTAATATAAACTTAAATTTTCTAATGTTGTTATGGTGGATGCAATGTGTAATAATAATATCTCGTGTCCAGGTTGCATCGATGCGCTGTATTGACGGGCACATGTTAGGCCTCTATGAACATCCCTAGGAGCTTCGGAAGCATGTCTGTTTTATGCAACTAGATATAGGTAGGCTGCTTGAAGCTTTTGTTATGGCATCTTGAAATCTTCGGTGCACGTAGAGAAGATGTGAGAGATTTTTCCTTCTCTCGGATTCCCTTCAACTATCAACAGTGTTTGTTCGTCCAAGTCTATCACGGCCGTGCATAGGGTATAAAGCAATGGACCTGGAAACTCGGCACACAGTGTTACCACAAAGTGTTTTGGATGGAAGAAAAAAAAAAAGGTTTTAGTTTATGTTCTAGATTACCTATCATGTAGATTGGATATTTCGGGTCATCTGTATCTCCTAGAAGTGATAGGAAATTGTCTTTCGATCTTTTAGGTAGCGCCGCTGCTCTGCTTTGCCTTGCTATTGAGTTTTCATCTTGTAACTTCATTGAAACAACATGATTTTACTTTGTAAGAATTGAAGAAAGTTGAACCATCAGTTTTATAATCTTTGGTGACATTTCTGTGTGCTAGAATCTACTGCATTACACTGCCGATGCAAGTAAATAAGCTGAGGTTCAAAACATAGCTTCATGCAGTTCTTACCTGATTAACTTGGAGATGGAGATACATGTTTGCATGGAAAAATGGTGTTGCTCCAACCTCATAAACTGAAACCCGTTTTCTTGAAGCAGTTTCTACGTTCATAATTTTGCGTTTTCTTGTCTCGATCAAATTGTAACTATGTCCAACAGATACTTCTGATGATTTAATTCTCTGAAAGTGCAATCCACACTATTAAAACCTCGGATAATCAAGTGAACATGGTTTTGCAAAGAGCACTCAGACTAATGTGTCTTACACATAATGCATCGTCGATGCTTGATGCTTCAAGGAGGTCTCGTGAAACAAAGTTCCTCCCAATGCCTCCGGCAACAATCTCATGTTCCGATGGGGGAACTGAATTCAGCGTAAAAGCCTGCAGTTTACGCATTCGTTTTTCTTTAGTACAAACAATTTTATATAACTGATGCTGGAACAAGTTGTTTCGGTCATTTGTTACCAGTCCATGAGTGTTGAGCCCAAATGCACAGCTAGGGAGCTCTCCTGCATAAGTGTAAGCAATGAATGATATCCCATTTGACATTGTCCCCTTTATCAAATAGCTGCAAAATTTCGAAAATCTCATTAGCTTTGCTGCTGCAATTTCCATTTTTTTTTAGATAAATAGTTTGCTGAGATTTTAAAAATGCAAGAGAGCATACGTGTGGCCAACCAGGGCAACATTTGCATCCTCATTGTGTGCCACAACAGCCATGGAATCACTAACAACAAGAACATCCGAGCAGTCATCCGGCGTATCAATATTCTGATTCATCGCCATGGTCTTTGGAAGAAGCGGAAGAATCTCCTTTCTGAAGTTGATTAGTATTATCTGCACACATGATAATCAAACAATCATAATGCCACCAATAGAATTAATGGGACAAATAAAATGCTACCGACACTCCAAAATAGTCATTTTTAACTCTTTCCATGACTATTTTGGAGCGCCAGTAACTACTGTTATCCTCAGAACTCGCCGAAGTGTGTATTGTTATTACATCAAGAAATGGAACTCCACTTCCATCCGCAGTGCCAACGAGCTCCTCCCAATATCTCGGAAACTTGTTTCGGTTATTTTCTGTTAGAGACTGGAGAAGTGGCTGAAACTCTGGGGTTTGAGCAAAAGGGAGGAGTTGGTTGTGAAGAATGAGGTCTGAGGCCAGCCTGCTCTTTATCATGTCTGAAAATCTCTGGCCAATTAGGAATCCCACTGTGTAAGCATCTTCACAGGGTCCAACTTCAAACATCTCCAACCCTAGTTTTGCAGAGCTCCCCATTTTTCCGCTTCATGCAAAAGACGATTCTGGGAGGAGGTAGCAAGTAGCTAGGGCCTTATCTTCTTTGATTTTCAACTCCCCAAGCCGTCTGTTGGCTTTGCAGTTCCATTGTCGTATATTTTCTTTCCTTGTCGTACAGTCAGTGTATAGAAACGACATTCATCTAGGACAGTAGTTCTAGTGTGGAAAAGTACAACAAAAGCGGTATTGAGGAAACAAGAGAATCAAAATTTGGTTTCCATCAATAAATAATTTCATACTTTCGTAGCAAATTGTTATTAGCATTCTAAAAATCTCATTCGACACTCTAAATTTTTTATATTAGGAAAGAAAAATACATTTGTTAGGAGTGTAGAATGAGATTTTTTGAGTGCCAATAATGCTTTTCTTTTCATAAATCAATGAATACCTTATTTGCAACACGAGATCACTCTGAGCAATATTTTTCCTCTTCAACTATAAATTTAGTAGTGGCCAAATTATTTCTTTATTGCCGTACGCGTTCCTATGTAGCCTAAGCTGATGACTTAACTCTAATATCAAAATACTTTTTTAACTTCAAATGAAGTATCCCATGAGAATTCTCGAGTGATAAGACCAAATGATGAGCATTTCTAGTGTCAAAGGCTTTGTTTCAGCAATCAGCAAGGGAAAAGTATAGTCTATAGCAAAATATAAGATCTTGAGCCTCTCCATTAAGTTGATTACTTTCAAACAACACACTCACCAATCTACTCAGGATCACACGTCAACGAATTCATGCGATTAATGGGACTTGACGGACATGTCCGAGACCTCATGACCGAGGCAAACATGGTACATGCTAAATGCCATACTGTTAGTGCATATCGATTGTAATTGGCATTTTCCTAGCCTAAATCTTTATGTGTAAGTTGAGTTTTAGATGTTAGGATTGGTTCTCTCAAGTTCTTGTAGATCACACTAAAAAAATAAAAAAAAATAAAAAAAAAAGAACCTTTCCAGACGAAATAACTTTGTTAGACCAAATATGTTTTCATCGCTCTAATTTTGCCCGACAACATTCCGTCGGGCAAAGTTCATCACACAAAACCCGTCGCTCAAATGCTTCCTCGAAGAAATTTTAGTATTTGTCAGGCAAATGGTGTTTGCTTTACAAAATAATATCATCAAGCAAAGAGCGTTGACCGACTTGATCAGACGAATGAAACTTGCCTGACACCATTATTAATTTCGACAAGTTTCTGAAAATTAAAAAATATTGGTTTTGACGAAATATTCGTTGGCCAATTAATTTAAAGATAAAATATAAAAAAAATACAAGAAATACATGCTCAACGGATGTATTCTAGGGCAAAATGTTTAAATTTTTTTTAAAAAAATTGAAATTAAAACAATATTTATTTAAATAAATAAATTCTAATTATATTAACCTAAATGTTAAAATAAATCACAATAGTAAAGAAATTTATTTATTTATAACAACTACTAAACCTATATTCTACTAAGTGGGCTCGATTGTTGTTGTTAATTATAATTAAAAATAAAATATTTGCACAATTGTTTGCAAAACTACTAAACTAATTACAACTATTAGGGTAGTTGGTGGGTTCGCTGCTGAAAGTAGGTCAAAGGATCAGGTAGGTGAATGACAGAGGTTGACATTGCTTGGGCTATCCCAGAATGTACCGTAAAAGGCCCTTATCTCGTTGGCTCACGGTTGCTTCCCGAGCTTCTTCACTAGTACAAAAAATAATTTGCACAACGCAAGTTACTTCTTCGTCACGCAAACCTTTTTTTTTTGACAAAATATTTTTTATTTAATTTTTTATAAATAATGTAATTAAATTATAAACAATAATTAACAAACCAAGAAGAAGTATTTAATTATAAAATATATGAAAATATACATACAAGATGTATGAACATAAAAATTTAAAAAAAAATTAAAAATTAGAAAAAACAAAAAAAAAAAACTACAAGTAATCATCTAGGTTTGATGCATCAGGCTCCTGGGTATCGACTGGGCAAAGTGGCTAGGAGGTCGAAGGTGGAGCAAGATCAGGTGTTGGCATCGGGATTTGGAGGCTGGACATCTGTAAGGCCTGTAAGATCATACCTCATCTTCTCGTCCTGAGCCAAAAACTGGACTGCAATCAGGGCTTTCTAGGTCACAATCTTACCCTTTAGGGTTTACACGGCACCCGTCTCACAAACCCACGCCTTCCTCATACCTCGAACAACCTTGTCATGACGACGACCGAGCTTCTAATCCAAGATCTCAGTCAGGATCTGAAGATCTGCATCCTCAGATACAATGACGTCCTCGATCGGGGTCTCTAGAAGAAGTTGCGATGCTACTTCTTGGAGAAAGAAATAAGTGCAAGAAAAAAGTTGAGGTCCTTTTATTTTTGGCCTATTCCATGACATACACACCAATACACAAGTGCCAAAGCTTTCTCCCTTTCCTTCTCTCTCGAACTCTCTCTATCGTCCGTACAACCGTAGGCCAACTGCGCAGAAAACCCTTCAAACCTCACGGAGCGACCTTTCTAAGACCATCATCTCTCTTGTCTCAACTTCACAAGACTGGTGGTACCATTGGTTTGAAGAAAAGACGTTGAGAACCCGAGAACACACGATCTCCGGCACGGTTGAAGTGACGCCGACATGATCGACGAGATTTTTCAAGGTTTTAAGGTCCAAAATGGGTTCTAACCAACTTTATAGGAACCTTAGGCTAGTTTTGAAGTAACTTGGATGTCGGGATAGGCTAGTTCACAGAGTTGCAAGTTTAGCTGGAAATTCAAAGGATTTTCCGACCACTTTTCGTCGGTTTTAGAACCTCTAAGAGGTAAGGATTTGTTCTCCTTGTTGAGAGCTTCAAATCCATATAAAATTCGTGAATTTTGGTTGAGAATTGAGTTAGATATTGAAGCTTTAAATTTTTCCAAAAACCGGCGACGCAACGGTGATAGGCACCGGAATCCGACAAACCACCGGAGAAGAAAGAAGAATATTCCGTCAACTTTGATGGAATATACTGATGACGTCAGGTATATCTAACGGAATATTCTAATATTTAACGAAATATTCCCTAACGGCGTTAAGGATTCTGTCCAACATGGTGACGCGTGTGGCCTTGCCTTGCCCGGCGCGTGAGTTATCAGAAAATTATTTTTAAAATATGGGGATGTTCGTGGTGTTGAGTAGG
>JADOBS010300933.1:0-11347 GCA_015708375.1 Cydonia oblonga
AAGGTAACTGGTGATAATTAAAATCTAATTCTTTTTTTTTTTTTTTTTTTTTTTCAGGGAGCATGTGTTAAGAAGCTATCCGGAGAAACCAAGCTTGAAGACCATAGAGCAACAAAACAGGTTGTTGCACTATTAAGTGCTCCCTTGGAGAAATACGATGACATTGTCACAGCCCTCACACTTTCTAATTATCCTCGAGTTATGGATTATCTTGATAATGGAACAAATAAAGTCATGGCAATGGTCATTATCCAAAGCATTATGAAGAACAACTCTTGTATCTCCACAGCTGATAAGGTACGAATGCATCTTCTGTTTCTTCTATTTTATCAATATTTCTTCTTAAGAATGTGATATATTGCTTCTTGTAGGTGGAGGTGTTGTTTGAATTAATTAAAGGGCTCATCAAGGACTTGGATTCTACTTCTGCAGATGAGGTGCAATTCAAAATTTAACCAACTAGATCCACATGAGTTTTTTTGTATTTTAATGTAAACTTAGTTTCTTTTGAAACACTTGCTGATTTTATTTTTTTTTATTTTTTGGCTGCCGTTGGTTTATTCTTTTGGTGCTATTGTCCACTTTTAGCTTGATGAAGAGGATTTTGCGGATGAACAAAATTCTGTTGCTCGCCTTATACACATGCTTTATAATGATGATCCAGAAGAAATGTTTAAGGTAAGTTGTTGATCTGTTGTATGTTTTATAGTTTTTTGTGATGCTAATGTTACTTGAAGTTTCTGCTTCCATCTACAAAAATCAATGGTTGTGAATTGTGATTCAACTTTCAGAGAAATCTTACTTAGTTTTATGATTACTGATCTTCAGATCTTATGTACGGTCAAGAAGCATATAATGAGTGGCGGACCAAAGCGCCTACCTTTTACTGTTCCTCCTCTTGTATTATCTGCACTCAAGGTATCCTATGCTATGCCACTTTGTCATATATCACATATTTGTTGTTTCATTTTGTCTATTTATGCACTTTTCACTACGAAGTAGTGGAGTGTATTAAAATGTCCTCATTTTTAAGAATTGTTCAAAACTTTGGCTGTGGCTTGTAGTTGGTTAGGCGGCTGCAAGGTCAGGATGGAGAGGTTGTGGGAGAAGAAATGCCTGCCACACCGAAGAAAATTTTTCAGACTTTAAATCAGGTATTTAGATGAATGCACTTGATTGCTTCGTAGTTTGTTTGTTAGGCAATAATCCTTAGGGAAGACCTTTTGTTATGTGGTTGTTATGTACACGCCTTCATCTTGGTGCGTATAATCAGTAATGGTGCTGCCTATCTTGTTTCAGATCATTGAATCTCTTTCCTCAGTTCCGTCTCCTGAATTGGCATTAAGATTGTACTTGGAATGTGCTGAGGTATGCCACTCTATGGTTGGTTAAAGCATGGTTTGCAGGCTTGTTTTAATCCAACATATCTTGCATGTTTTTGTACCACAGAGAAGGAATAGAGTTTTAAATTTAACGTTTTAGCCGCAGACTTACTTTTAGTTTCAACCTCTTTGTTTTGATTCATGCATAATCAGGCTGCTAATGACTGTGATCTGGAACCTGTTGCTTATGAATTCTTCACTCAGGCATTTATATTATATGAAGAAGAAGTTGCGGTAATTTATCTATCAATATCTTGTCATTTTTTTTTCTTTCCAGTTGAGAGTATCTTGTGGTTTATTAAATAGATTTGAAGGAAGTTTCTTCTAGTGTTCTAGCATTTCTGTAAAAGACTGCAGTGTGACATTTAGCCTTTTGATTTAACAACATAATGTACACCTCAATTTTAGGATTCCAAAGCCCAGTTGACTGCAATACATCTCATTATTGGGACTCTTCAGAGGATGAATGTATTTGGCGTTGAGAATCGGGATACTTTAACACACAAGGCTACAGGAGTAATAACTCTCTCCTATCGTCTGATCCTTTGTGTTTTCAATCTGTTTCTGTAAAATCCCATCATGTATGTTTTTCCTTTCTCAGTATTCAGCAAAGCTTTTGAAGAAACCTGATCAGTGCCGAGCTGTGTATGCATGTTCACATCTTTTTTGGGTAGACGAACAGGATGGTGTTAAAGATGGAGAAAGGTAAGCGTATCCAAACTCAGTGTTGGACTTAAATTTTCCCATGGATTTATGCATGTCGATGCATTTCATTTGCAGCTGCACAAATATCCCTGGATGTTGGTTTATCTTTATCATGGAAGCAACTTTATGGTGATTAAAGAAACCCTTAGTTACATGACAAGTAGTGGTTTTTGTTACAGGGTATTGCTTTGTTTAAAACGCGCATTGAGAATTGCAAATGCTGCTCAACAGATGGCCAGCGCAACGCGGGGTAGCAGCGGGCCAGTCACACTCTTTGTTGAGATACTGAACAAGTCGGTAGTCTTTGACTGCAAATTTGAAGATAGTCATTCTAAATTGCTTGAGTTGTATAATTTAGGGCTGATTTGTGAGTTATGCAACAGGTACCTCTACTATTTTGAGAAAGGAAACCCCCAGATTACAAGTGCTGCAATCCAGGGATTGGTGGATTTAATTAAAAATGAGATGCAAAGCGACTCTGCAAACGCGAATCCAGCCCCGGATGCATTTTTCGCCAGCACATTGCGGTACATACAGTTCCAAAAGCAGAAAGGTGGGGTGATGGGCGAGAAATATGCGTCTATCAAGGTCTGACTCGTCTGCATGGATTCTGAAATTTGAGGCCAAGAGAGTTTGGGGTTGAGAGGAGGAACAATGTGGAGAGGCGGCGAGCGAGCATAATCTATGGAAAATGCCCCTGGATCGGATCCTACATTAGCAACTGCGTACAGTTTCGAATTCGTTTCCTCTCACCCTCAAGGCAGTTGCTTTGTTTATAGCAGAAACAACTTCTAGCGTGCTATAATTCTACATCAAGTTTGGATTTGCCGTTGGTTTTCTCATTTTCTGGGGCAAATGAGTAGTGTCATTGGACTCAAGGTTTGCCATTGTTTGTCCTGGGAAGACTCTTATTTATTATTTTGTTTTCTTTTAGTACAAATAAGTGTTAATTTTATTGGTAAATTCCTAGTCAATTAGTCCATTTCTTTTATACGAACAATGGTCTACTTCAAACAATGATGTGTAAAAGGTAAAAATTAATGTGAATAACACTATCCAACTACTCAAACTCGCTAGTTATGATTAAATGAACGTCTTCTAATGTAAGTTTTTACTGAAAGATAAGCAATTGAAATTTTGAATTTAACCCAAAAAGGTCCTTTTTTTTTCTTTTTCTTTTTTTTAAAATTGAACCAAAAAGGTAAAAAGATAAGCAGATAAGGGGAGGTGTGCCAGCTGGCAAAAGCTTAGCTTGGCTTAATGGCTAGGTCAGTCACAATTTTTACCTTTTGACTCTCCTCGTCCAGTCGTCCTCCCTCTTTCAAATTTCAATTTCTTCCCCTGCACTGCTACACTCCCTCACTCTCACTCTCTCTCTCTCTCTCTCTCTCTCTCTCTCTCTCTCTCTTCTGCTAGCAAAGATGGCGTCTTGCTGATCTCAGAAGGAAGTCGAAGCGTCGGAAGAGGAGATATTTTCGGGTGGAGATCTGCTGCTTCAGTCTCTAGGGTGGAAAAACTGAAAATTGAAAAGCGAAATGAGCGCCTCCAGGTTCATAAAGTGCGTGACGGTCGGCGACGGCGCCGTCGGTAAAACCTGCATGCTGATTTCCTACACCAGCAACACCTTTCCCACGGTCAGTCCCATTTTCGTAATTTTACCGCCTTCCTTCTTCCCAGTTCAGTACGCTGTATGCTTCAGTTCTTGCTTCTTCCTCCGGAAATTTCTGGGATTTTGTCTTATTTGTCCAGCTGCCGTCACAGTCATAGACAAACTTCAAACATTGATTACATTTCACTAAAGCTCAAACTTGAACCTTGATTTAGTTAACTGAAGAAGGACATTAGTTTTATCGAAGATTTTTTGAAGTATTCTTAATTATTGTTAACTCTCTGCTGCTCCACATTTCTGTCGGGTGTTTCATTAGCCGTAGGATTCGTTTCTTTCGAAGTTGTTGTCGTGCTAATTCGTGTAGTTGAACGTGGATTTTCGTATAATTTACTAAGTTTGTGGTTGTAATCGAAAAACAGGACTATGTACCGACTGTTTTCGACAATTTCAGTGCAAATGTTGTTGTGGATGGGAGCACTGTCAACCTAGCTCTGTGGGATACGGCTGGTGATTTTACTACTCACTCACTCCCCTGTTATATATGCGAATTCGTTTCATTTTTCCCTGTATTTTCGGAGTTTCTAATAACCATATTCTAACAGGGCAGGAGGATTACAATAGATTAAGACCCTTGAGCTATCGAGGGGCGGACGTCTTTATCCTTGCTTTCTCTCTCATAAGCAAAGCCAGCTACGAAAACATTGCAAAAAAGGTTCCACATCTTCTTCACAATCCTGTTTACTTATTGTTTTACTTAGTTTCTGTGTTTGCAATAATTTCAATGTACAATGTCTTCATTGGTGTGTGGATGAGTGTTTGATATTTTGTTCTCTGTTTCAGTGGATTCCCGAACTGCGCCATTATGCACCTGGCGTTCCAATAATTCTGGTTGGAACAAAGCTCGGTAAGATCTTTTTCTCAACCCCTTTGTAATGTATTTGTATATTGTTCTGGTGCATGCTAATTGTTCTATGTTTGTGCTGGTGTCTGATCTAATGCTTTGGGGTCCCTGTAATTTTTGGGACTACGGACGTATCACTTCCCATTTCTTCCATGTAGCGACCAGTGTCATGGTTCAGTTATTTCTAAATTTCTTTGATTTCGATATTGTCTTCAATACCACACTGTTTTAAGATTGATATTTTGGTTACTTGGTCGTTTAGCAATTTATCACTTTTATTCCTGTTCGTGAGTCAACATTTCTTTCATGATTTTCATTGCAGATCTTCGGGATGATAAACAATTTTTTATAGACCATTCTGGTGCAGTTCCCATTACTACTGATCAGGTAAGACTATTGCTACACCCACAACCTAAATATTATCTTTCTAAGTTGGTCTACTGACCTTTGATTGTCATTTTGGCCTAAAGGGGGAGGAATTGAAGAAACTGATTGGAGCACCTGTATACATTGAGTGTAGCTCGAAAACACAACAGGTATGCATATTTTTGTCTTGCCCTCTATCGAAATTTGTCATATTTCTTCACCCCTCGTTGTTGACATGATTCACTGAAAATTTTAATGGCAGAATGTGAAAGCTGTTTTTGATGCGGCCATTAAGGTGGTGCTCCAGCCACCAAAGCAAAAGAAGAAGAAGAGAAGGGGACAAAGGGCTTGCTACATATTGTGAAGTAACGAGTAGATTTATGAGATGATTTGCTGACTGCCAAAATTTCTTCACCGCTACCTCCTTTCTACTCGAAGTCCTTTGCTGAAGCAGCAAACCGTGGTGTATGTATTGTATGTACTGACATTTTAGGGATTCATGTGATAGCTTTAGATGGTTTGTTTAAGACTTGTGTTCATGTATTTAAGTGACAGTTAGCTTTGCTAACACGTACTTCTCCGTCTTTCTCGTATATTGCATCAACTCTTTCCGGATAATGTCTGTATAACACAGTTTGGTCGCAAAAGTGAAAAGTATACACTAGCGGTCTTTATTAATACATCCCTCGAAAACTACATATGCTTGTCTACGTCTTCGATACAAAACTGTGCAGAGTTTGTGATTGAAAATATTCTTACGCGTTACCTTTTCTGTCATAACAAGTTTAACATTAACGCCTTTGAATCAATCGATCGCTTCTGTCTTTTGTTGCTGTAGACTAACTAATTGTTTGTAGAGACTACCGGGTCTTCCAATCAGCTGCTCGTGGCTTCCCATTTCGACCACCCTACCATTTTGTAGCAGGGCGATCCGATTTGCATCACGAATAGTTGACAACCGGTGTGCTACTAAAATCGTCGTCCTACCCTCCATTAGCTTATCAAGAGCCTCTTGGACCAGCTTCTCAGACTCTGTGTCCAATGCACTTGTTGCTTCGTCCAGAAGAAGAACCGATGGATCTTTCAGTATTGCTCTGGCAATTGCCACCCTCTGTTTCTGCCCTCCGGATAACTGCACTCCTTTCTCTCCCACTTGAGTTTTGTACCCTTCAGGCATTCGACTTATGAAACCGTGTGCATTCGCTGCTTTTGCCGCTGTCACTACCTCTACTTCCGATGCTTCCTCGTACCCGTACTTTATGTTCTCATAAATTGTTGTGGAGAACAATGCCGGCTCCTGCTGAACTAGACTTATTCTCTTCCTCAATGATTTCAAGTTCAAGCTTTTGATATCGTATCCGTTGATTAGAACTGTACCAGAAACGGGGTCATAAAATCTCATTACCAGTGCAATCACTGTACTCTTCCCCGAACCACTTGGCCCGACTACGGCAAGGCTCTTTCCTGCTGAAACCCGTAAATTCAAATAGTCGAAAATGGTGATATCCGGCCTTGCAGGATACCAGAAACTCACATTCTTGAACTCTATATCTCCTTTGACATTGGCAACAACATTTGATCTGGGATCATCACGATGTATGGCTGTTTCTCGCTTTAGGATTCTGAAAATTGGGCCAAGCGCTTGCGATCCCTTCATAATTTCTGGTGTCAGAGCTAGGGTTTCTGCTATACACAGTGAAGTGACTATTAAGACCATAAAGGACTTCATGATGTCTCCGAAATTCGAGTCTTTATCCTTGATTAGTACTGATGCATACCAAAGGCCAAGCGCATAAGAACAGAAAGCAAAAAACTGCGATAAACCGTAGCAGAAGCCTGATATGTGGCCTCTTAGAACTGCTTGCTTATTTGGCTTGTTTAGCTCCAAGGAAAACTGGAGGGATATCCGTTCTTCGCAACCAAATGCAGCAACAGTACGTATGTTGACAATCGCTTCACGTGCCACGGAAGTTGCTTTTGAGTAGGCACGGTTGTAGTCCCCTCCGAATCCCTTCAGAAACAGTTGCTGTGGATACAAATCAAGAAAACCGAACATATGTTGGATTGAAGATAACAACAATTAAAAATAAACAATGTGCAGCTTTTAACAGAACGGTGGGGACCTCAGTTATGGAAGCTCCGATAAGTAGGGGGAGGGAGGCAGTCACGACAGCTGCAATACGCCAACTAAACGTGAAGGCAATAACAAAAGCAGTCACCGTGAGGGCGAGATTCTGCACGATTGTTGACAGACGGTCAGCTAGAGCGCTTCGCACCAACGTTGCATTTGCTGCTAAAGTTGATGTCAGTGATCCGGTGTTATTCTCTTCCAAATCGAACCAACCAACTTCGTTCGAAAGGATGGCTGCAGTAAAAAACAAACGCTGTTCTCAGTTTTGATGGATTTCGAAATGTGCATTACATGAGAAATAAAAATATGGTTCAATCTTTGAGGTCGAGAAGAACCTTTGAACATTAATAAACGAACGCGAGTTGTGAGCCGCTCCCCCATCAATGTATAAAAGTAGTGCTGCAGGAGATATATTGGGACAGTGAGAGCAGCCAAGCCAACAAACACGAGAGCTATCCTATCAACAACATGTTTGATTTGAGAGCCGCTAGGAGCGTAAAACACTGTCAATATATGAGTTATCCCAAGGGCGAAAAGAGGAGCTTCCATGCCAGCGAGAACTGCACCAACTGACCCAAGTATTGCGTAAGGCCACTCGGGCGCATTTAGTTTCACTAATTCCCATACTGGTGCAGGAGCAGAGCTGGTCTGATCGCTTGGCTTCTGCTGTTTTGTTCTGATTGCCTTGTCCTCCTGAGGATAGTTGTTTGCGGTTCCACGAAAGCTGGATTCTCTCGAAGAATGTCCAGATACTAAGCCAGAATCTTTACCATGTTCCAGTACCTGCATGCTCACCAGATTTGCATACTCCCCTTTCTTGGACATCAGGTCTGAATGGTTGCCACTCTCAGCAACCTGACCGTTCTTCAAGACAACGATTGTGTCCACATCTTGGATAGTGGACAATCGATGAGCAACGATTACTGTAGTTCGATGCAACATGATTTTCTCTAGTGCCTGCTGAACAATTAGTTCTGATTCTGCGTCAAGAGCGCTTGTGGCCTCATCTAAGAGTAGTATTTTCGGGTTTCGCAGCACTGCTCTTGCAATGGCTATTCGCTGCTTTTGCCCTCCGGAAAGCTGAGTTCCTCCCTCTCCTGCCTGAGTGCTGTAGCCATCAGGCAACCCTTCAATGAAAGAATGTGCATTTGCAGCTTTAGCAGCTTCCATGATCTGATCCATGTCTGCATCTTCTTTACCGAACAAAATGTTGCCGGCTATAGTAGTCGCAAACAATGCAGGTTCTTGACTTACCAATCCCATCTGTTCTCGCAACCATTTCAGTTGGAGAGTCCCAAGTTCATGTCCATCCAACAGTATTTTACCTTGCAAAAATTGGTTCATGATTTAGACCTCAAAACAAAAAACGAAAAGGTTAATAGACAGCACCAGAATACCTGAAACGGGGTGGTAGAATCGCTGAATCATGGATATAACGGTGCTCTTTCCTGAACCACTAGGGCCAACAACTGCAAAAGTCTTGCCAGCTCCAATCGAAAAGCTCAAGTTATCGAATACCATATTTGATCGTGATGGATAGGTGAAACCAACCTCACAGAAGTCAATCTGCCCAGACATTTTCGGCAACACCATTCCGTTGTCCGAGACCTTACAGGATTTGGAATCCGAATCAATCATCGTCATGATATTAGCAGCAGCAGCTCTCCCCTTTGCAATTGCAGCAAAGTTTGGAGCGGCTTGGCCAAGAGCACTAAATAAGAAAAAGGTCTGCTTTTAATCACGAAACTGGAAATAGCAACTGCACACATAATTTGGAGTGGACTTACAATCCGCTGAAGATGACATTGATAATTGTTGTGAATGCTTTCCCTCCGTTCGTGTCATGATGCCTTACAAGTATGCCGGCATACCAGAGAAGCAATGCCCAAGCGCAGAACAACAGCCCGTATGTAAACCCTACGCCAACTCCTTTCGCAACACCGGTCTTCTTTCCCAGCTTGAGAGCCTTGTTCAGTGAGGTTGAGTATGCTTCAATAGCTCTGTCCTCTCCCCCGAATGAGTACACTGTACGAATCTGCGAAATAACCTGGTGTATGCAACATGTGTGATGAAAATAGGCTACATATGCGACAAGATGCGTAAGATATCGAGAAATGCCTAGGACAGTAGTTTACCTCTTCAGCAACCTTGCCGGCTTCTGCATAAGCAGCCTCACCCTTTTCGGATAAGGTAGACATGATTATAGTATAAGCTCCTCCTGCAATAGCTATGAATGGAACCACAGCCAAGGTCAGAAGCGTAAGCTGCCATACCGATGTAAAACCGATCGCAAATCCAATAAGGAACTGTGAAAGGTAGCGCAAAGCATGGCCAGTCTGCATTCAGAAGATACAAGGAACAATGTTAATTATGTTACTCTAAGGACCTTCGAGAGAGATTTCACAACAGTTTTGGTTGCGAATTACCTTGTCACCTATTGCATCTTGCACTAGAATTGCATCACTTGAAATGTGGAAAATAATGTTGGTGTCTCTGGCTTCGGTGTCGAAAAAATTAATGTCCTTGTTTAGAACTGATTGGAGATACTTCATCCGCAAGCGAGCTGTCTGCCTCTCCCCGGTTCGCGTCCAGAATGCTACACCTGAAAATTAAAGCGTCAGCAAGGATACTTATACTTAACCAACTTTGGCTACGTTCAGGTCTGCTGATACTAATTCTCGTATAACTAATTTGAGGAATGTAATTTACAAAACGTACCAATCCATGCTGATGCGAAAAGAACGAGTCCAAGATATACCAAGTACAAAGCATACTGCATATAAAAGAAAAAGGGAAAACTCACATACATATATCGAAACAGAACATCTCGCACGAAAGGATCGCGAAAAGGTAGTCCGAAACGTTTGATCTTACCTCGGAAATCCGGGCAGACTGTTGTTGTGGATTCTTCGCCAGATGTCCTAACGAATCGATCATGCGACCGAAAAAAACAAAGAACACAGGAAGCACACCACCATGGATACAAGCCCCGACACTTCCCAAAAACATCAACACACAGTCCACCTTGTCAGCAGCAGCAAATAGTCCGAGGAACGACACGCTGCGCTGCTTGGTCGAGTTCCTTGGTTTGTCCATTTCAGGAAGCGGGTTTCCGTCCGAAAACTTGTCCGAGGCAAGCTCTACTTCCTCCATAATGCCGACAGACAAAGTAAAGTTGTTTTCTCACAGAAGTGAGGGAGATAAGTGTTTATTTCCCGCCAGTTAATGCAGACGCTATATAAGTAGTTGGCAGTTCAACCAACAACTCGGCTCTCTAACTGTACTCTACCCAAAGCATAATTGCCGCTTCTGTAGCTTTCGATTGAGCCTTTGGAAAATTAGTTACTTGGGGCCCAAGCGTGGATCATTTTTCAAAAGAGAGATTTTACTATGACCAGAACCAATCTTCTAAGTGCCTTTTTATTATTGACACATAATGTATACGTTTGTGTTTTGCGCGCATTGAGAAATCTCTGCCTTTTATCTTTGCCTTTTTCAAGCCTATGGACCACCATGCAAGTGATCAGAATTTCCAAATACGTATATATGTATACAGTTTATTGAACTGCCTGGAAAAAGAAGAAAAAAATTACGAGTACAAAAGTATAAACTATACTGAAGTGGAAGTGGTGTGGTGCGGTGGTTGCACTTTAGCCACATCATCTTACTACATTATCTAAATACTAAAACCTAGTAGAAAGCACTGTTCACGAGCAGTATTTTGGCGGAACTGCCCTTGAGCTGCTGCCCATCACAGCTATTTTTTTCGTTATGTACAGTGAATTTACAATTTTACCCTTTAGATACTAGTGTTGGTCATCGTGGGAAAGAAACCTGCTTCCATCCGAAGCTTTTGATGAAACGCCAAAAGAAAAAAGCTGGCTAGCAAAGAGATAATAAATGCAAAGACCTACGTGTTGATCACCCCTTTCCATTTGAGAGCAAGACAGAGGAAAAGCTGAGCAGAAAAGCACTATTCATCCTGAGTTAGGGCACTGTTCATCAACAGTGAAATGCCCAGCCTGCGTTCTCCATCATATGTGGTTCTTTGGTTTTCAAAACTCTAGACAACTTTTTTTATCTTTTTTTTCCGCCACAAACCATGTGGCTGGGTTTAACTTGTGACCATAGTATGAAATATCGATAATATCGACGAAATATCGAAGATATTTCGATTTTTTCGAATCACGGATATTTCGGAACATATCTATGTACATATCGTACAAATATCGACAATATCGACGATAATATCG
>JADOBS010300934.1:0-11348 GCA_015708375.1 Cydonia oblonga
TCATTCCCCCCAACCCAAACCAATCCCCCCCTCTCTTCGAAACCCTCTTACACCTCTTGAAACAATGTGACTCCACCAAAGAGTTGAAGCAAATCCACACCCAAATGCTCATAAACTCCGTCGACAAACCCAACTTCCTCCTCCCCCGAATCATTGACCTCAAAGACTTCACTTATGCCTCCCTCCTCTTCTCCCACATCCCCAAACCCAACGACTACGCCTTCAACGTCATGATCCGCGGCCTGACGACCACATGGCAGAAATATCAGCTTACTATTGAATTCTATTACCAAATGAAGTCTTTGTATTTGATGCCCAATAATTTTACTTACCCGTTTGTGTTCATCGCGTGTGCGAACTTATTGGAGTTGAATCATGGGCGTGCAGCGCATTCGTCGGTGTTTAAGACTGGGTTGGATAAGGATGGACATGTGAGTCACTCGTTGATTACTATGTATGCAAGGTGTGGTGAGTTGGGTTTCGCACGGAAAGTGTTTGATGAAATTTCTGAGAGGGACTTGGTTTCGTGGAATTCAATGATTTCTGGGTATTGCAAGATGGGGTGTGCTGGGGATGCTGTGCGGTTGTTTTGCGAAATGAGGACTGATGGGTTTGAGCCAGATGAAAGGACCTTGGTAACAGTTCTTGGGGCGTGCGGGGACCTGGGGGATTTGAGTTTGGGTAGGTGGGTGGAGGGTTTTGTAGTTGAGAATAAGTTGGAGATGAATACATATGTGGGGTCTGCGTTGATTGGTATGTACGGAAAGTGTGGTGATTTGTCTTCAGCGAGAATGGTCTTTGACAGCATGAAGAAAAGGGATCGGATAACCTGGAATGCCATGATTTCAGGGCAAGCACCTCTCCCTCAAGTATAATTTTTGTTATATTTCTTGTTAATATTGCTCCCTGCAGGCCTGCAAATGCAATTTGTGGATAAGGATGGGGTCAGAACGCAAACGAAATAACTTTTTTTATCAGGCTTAGAATGTTAGGTTTTGATGATAAAAAATTAAATGGGAATATAACATACTTCTTAGATTCAATGGCAATGTGATTTGAACAGCAAAAGGTTATAACAATGTCCAGGGTAGAAAGAGACTAGGGTTACGGGAATGTTCTGTCTTAACAGGAAATGTAAGTACAGAACCGGGATTGATGTGATGAAGAAGGAGAATGGGAAAATGAAGCTTTTGAGATCTTTTTCACGTAGATGCCTTGCACATTGGGTTAGGTTATATCTCACATTTAGTAGATCATGATAAATGAACTAGTAGCTACATTTGGTTGTAGCATAGTGTGCCTATTACAACATTATACTAGATTATTACCCAAAAGAAAGTCTGGTAAATTGGTTTGGGCACAGTTGCACCTACTTCTCTATGGAAAAATATCTATGTGAGAGGTTCCCTTTGGTTGAACATTTTCTTCCATGGGAGTGCAATTTTTAAGGAGGTGCTGGGTTGCTTTATGAAAACTATTATCATTTGCCTGCTGTTTGGTTTAACAATAAGCACATAAGAAAGAGCAATATATTTATGATGGTGTTCAACTTGGTACTCCCATACGTTCACACTTCACACTACTTTGTACATTTTATTGCTTACAGAAGTTTTCTACGCATCTATTAAATATTTTCTGACTGTTATTGACCCTCAAGCCCCTCCAATATGTCCCTGGAAGAGGAATCTGGTAAAAACCTATGGTTATCAGATTATAATGGGATGACTTCAATAAGTATGTCCAATTCAACAATCAGCAGTATACCATTAATATATATTTGTAAATCATCATTTTCATACATGACAGGTATGCACAAAATGGAATGTCTGATGAGGCTATGGTGCTCTTTGATAGTATGAAAGAGGCAGGTGTCAGTCCTGATAAAATCACGTTGGTGGGAGTGTTGTCTGCATGCGCCTCAATTGGTGCCCTAGAATTGGGGAAATGGATCAACACATATGCAACTGAACGAGGCTTACAACATGACATTTACATTGGTACTGCATTGATTGACATGTATGCTAAGTGTGGGAGCTTGGCCACTGCTCAGAGAGTGTTTGAAGACATGCCCCAGAAAAATGAGGTTTCTTGGAATGCCATGATATCTGCCCTTGCTTTCCATGGGAGAGCACATGAAGCAATATCCCTATTCAAGTGCATGACAGAAGGTTCTGCATCTGTTCGGCCAAATGACATCACATTTGTAGGATTGCTTTCTGCGTGTGTTCATGCTGGATTAGTCGACAAGGGTCGTCAGTTGTTTAATTTGATGAGCTCGTCATTTGGGCTTGTTCCAAAAATAGAGCATTACTCTTGCATGGTTGACCTTTTGTCACGTGCAGGACTTGTACATGAAGCTTGGGACTTCATTCAGAAAATGCCTGAAAAACCAGATCAAGTTGTACTGGGGGCGTTGCTTGGTGCCTGTAGGAAGTGTAAAAATGTAGATGTCTCCGAGCAGGTATTGCAGTTGCTTCTTGAATTAGAGCCTGCAAATTCCGGAAACTATGTTATCTCGTCAAAGATATATGCAAATTTAGAAATGTGGGATGATTCAGCGAGGATGAGAATGTTGATGAGACAAAGAGGTGTCAGTAAGACTCCTGGTTGTAGCTGGATTGGGAATGAGGATCAACTTCATGAGTTTCACTCGGGTGAAGGCTCAACAGAGATTCTCGATGTAATTAAATTACTTTATGAGGATCTGAAGATTGAAGGTTACATTCCAAACATTAATTCTGTCTAGAGAAACAAGGATGACGCCCTGCTATGCATCTGGATCTTATCAACAAAACAACATGTTTATAAGATTGTGATGCCAGGTTGGTGAATTAAAGCAATTTCTCTTTCTCTTCTGGCATATTTAGCAATGTTTTGGGGTTGTGAAGTTGTGTGATTATTTTCTGGTTTGCAATTTATTTGTCTTTCCCTTTCTGCATGAGTAGTTCATTGGGCAGCTAAAAACTTTAGGGCCCGTTTGGTACCCTACTCAAAAGTTTTCAATATTTTTAAAAATATTTCCTAAGACCATCTCTTCAGAACAACTTTTTATAAAACTCAAAAACTTGTTTGGTATGACACAAAATTGTTTTTGTCTTCGCAATTTTTTTTAATTAAAAAACATAGCTCTTTGCCAGCTACTCCTTGTTGGAGCTGAAGGAGGGAGATTGAGATCGAGACAGGAAGAGATAGGGGAGAGAGCGGAAGAAAGGAGATGGAGAGAGAGAGAGAGAGAAAAGGGAGAGAGGGCAGAGAGGGGAGAGAGAGAGAGATAAGACAGATCGGAGAGAGGATGAAGAAAAGAAGATCTGGAGAGAAGAGAGAGGATAAGAGTGGGTTTTAGTTTTGAATTCAGTTTTTCAAAATAGTACTACGAACAAGAATTTAGGCTTGGGACTCAAAAACTGTTTTTTGAGTTAAAAAAAAAAAAATTAGATTCAAGTTGAAAACCAAACAGGTGCTCTTAGTTGTTAAGATGTGTAGCTTAGAGAATCAATAAAATTAAGGGGTTATTGCGCATCATATTTTCGTTTTTTTCGGTGTGCATATTCAGAGAAATGGATATGACTGTAGAGCATGGAAGAAGAAATTAAACTAAACTGGCATTGGATTGAACTTCAAAGGTCTAAAGGTGATGCACAATGCAGTCATTTTCTTATCGCTTCCAATATTATTTGTACCTCTTATGTAACCTTTGATTAAAACGTGCAGGTTACCCTCACTGCTGCCGATTTAAAAGGCCGCGACGGGATTTACTTTTCATTGTCCTGCAACAATTGTACATAGCTCTCCCTACGTCTTCTCTTCCTTCATTTCTTTGTGTGTTGTTTTCCTGCTTTACTTTTTACATTTATGGCTTCATAATTCTCTGGTGAGGTGTTCGTAGCAGTGAGAAGAGATCACCATCATGCAGGTATGATTTGCATTGTCATGCATGCCTCAAGTTTAATCACGAGGGCCGCGGAGAATAAGTTGACTTTAGATTTTAGAATCAACTTGAAAAATTGCTTGCGTGCTACTGCGGGTTTTAAAACCGTAATGTAGGACATGCATAAATAATTTCAACAAAAAGACGTACAAATTGTATATGATGGCCTTGAGCTTTCTCAAACTTTTAAGTTTGTGTTGTGGAGCTTGGACATGCATTGGTCTCGCAATTTGGGGTAGTAAGAAAAAGAAAGTGTGTTGATTTCCTACAACAAAAGCTAGAGTCCAAAGAAAAATAAAACGCTTATTTTTAGCGACGCCTCCTAAAAGTCGATTTTGATTGCACTTTACACTTTGTAATTCAAAGGTCACCACTTGACTTTTGGAAACTCAAAATTTGTTTCATTTTGATTTGTGAATTTTCTCTCTTCTCCATGAAACTTAAGGGTATGTTTGGTACTTTACTAAAATCCAATTTTACTAAAATCCAATTTTCTAAACTCAAAAACAATTTTCAAGTTTTAGGCCTTAAAAACTTGTTTGGTAGGAATATTTTCAAGAACTAAATTCAAGACTAGCTAAAATATATAGCATCTCTCTAAAAACACATGTGAGTTTTTACAGTTTTTAAACTTAAAGCTCATTCATTTTTTTTCTCTTTCTCCTCCCCAGTCACTACAAATCTTTCTCTCTCTTTTTTTTTTAATTTTGATAGATGAAACTCAAGAATGAGTAAATGTGAAGCTTAACCTTTGGAGAGAAGTGTTGGAATCTAAAGGTCGTTGCCTAAGTCGGTCAAAGATAGAGTATATGGAGTGCAAGTTCAGTGCAAACGGATGCTCATTTATTAGGGGTGAGGATTGGAGATCAAGAAGTGCCAAAGAGCAACCATTTTCGCTACCTAGGATTTATCTTGCAAAAGAACGGAGAGTTGGATGAAGACCTCAATCATAGAATACAAGTTGAATGGATGAAGTGGAAAAATGCATCCGGTGTGTTGTGTGAATGTCGTATGCCACTGAAGCTCAAGGGATAATTTTATAGGACGGCAATAAGGTTGGCAATGCTTTATGGCACGAAATGTTGGGCGGTGAAGCATCAACATGTACATAAAATGAGGGTAGCAAAGATGAGAATGCTTCATTGGATGTGTAGGCACACGAGAAATTATAAGATTAGAAATGAGGATATCCGAGGTAAAGTAAGAGTAACCGAAATTGAAGGAAAGATGAGAGAAAATCAGTTACGGTGGTTTGGACATGTGAAATGAAGGTTTATTGACGCTCCGATTAGAAGATGGAATTATGGAACAGAGGTTCAGGGACAAAGGGGTAGAGGAAGACCTAGGAAGAATTTGGAAGAGACTTTAAGAAAAGACTTAGGGCATGTTTGGTACTCTGCTTGAATCTAATTTTTAAACTCAAAAACAATTTTCAAGTTTTAGGCCTTAAAAATTTGTTTGGTAAGACTATTTTCAAAAATTGAACTCAAGACTAATTTAAAAATATAGTTTATTCTTTAAAAACATAAAAAGTGAGTTTTTAGAGTTTTTAAACTTAAACTCATTCATTTTTTTTTCTCTCCCTCCTCCCCTCTCACTCCAAATCTCTCTTGTCTTCGTTCTTTTGGTTCTTTCTCGCACTTCTGTTCCTCTTTATCTCATCTGATCCTCTCTATTCTTTCTCTTTCCTTCAATGTCTCTTACTTTCTTTCCTCCTCTCTTCTTTTTCTCCCTCTCCTCCGATCCTCTCTTTTTAAATCTCTTTGTCAAGTTTAAGTCGTAAGATTTAAAAATTTTAATGCAAACCAATCAAGTTTTTGAGTCCTAAAGAAAATTGTTTTCAAGAAATGTTCTTAAAAAATGTTTTGAGAATTGATAAAAAAAAAATTCAAGTAGGATACCAAACAGGCCCTTAGAGTACTTGGATCTAACAGAAGAAGTGACACAAAACCAAGAGTAATGGCATTCAAGGATTCATATAGCTTACCCTACTTAGTAGCAAAAGACTTTGTTGTTGTTGTTGTCGTCGTCTTTGTCTCGCCTCTAATCCACTCTCTTCATTCCCTTTGTTATTTCCCTTTGTACTTTCTTTCCTAGTCTATCCTCTTCCTCCCTCTCTTGCGGCTCCTTCTCTCTGAATCTTTTTATTTAGTTTAAATTATAAGATTTAAATTTTTTAAATCTCTTAAAACAAATTTTTTAGTCTTAAAAAAAAAATATTTTCAAGAAATGTTCTTAAAAAATGATTTAAGGAATGATGAATTTTTTTAATAGAATACCAAACAAACCCTAAACGTCTTCCCTAGAGCAGAAGTGAGGTCCACCACCCAATAAGAGTAAGCTACATGTACTAATGTATTTGATGCTAAATCTCCACTATGCGTTAACATCAACAATCAGAAAATATTAAGTTTAGAGAATAAATTAAGAATTTGAATTTTTTTTTTGGGATGCTAGGATTAAGTTACAGAGATGAAAAGAAGAAGAAATATTACACTTGACCTTATTCAAGACGTCCTCTTTCACGAATCAAACTGAGTTTGCTTGATGGAATCATTTTGTTTCTAAAAAAATAACTAGGAATCTCAAAATACAAACTTAAAGGCTGTATTTGTTTTTAAAATTTCAAATTCAAACTCATAATTATAAAAATCCCAATGAAACTACAAACTGGTAGTGAAACCAAGGCCTGTAAATTAGTTAACAGATGAATAGGTTGTGAGTCAACCAACTCAATCCCTGCTGTATTTGGGGACAATCTTGGAGATTTTTGCCTAGCTACGAGTTCCATCTTCCTTGTATTGATTTCATGTTAGAATCACTGCTTTGCGTCCCAAGGGCAAGATCATATACAACCTAGAGCTAACTACTCACTGACTACAAATTCTGATTGAACAAATCCTTACACCAAAACCACAACCACAACCACAACCAGTATATATTTTTGTGAAGATAATGTGCAATATGTGCAAAAATATGATAACCGGAAACACCATTTTGTTTATTGTGATTTTGACTATATATCGTACTTAATTTGCGCCTGAGGAAAAGTTAAAGACGCACTTGTCAATTTGTGTATGGAAAAACATAAAGTAATAATCGCCAAAACCCTAACCGCCATCTAGAGAAAGAAAAACACTAAAACCGAATATTTCTGTGTGTATTTTATTAATTTTTTATATTTACCTAATGCTTATTAAATACAAGCAGTAAGATATATAGTTTTGCGCGAATTACATTTTACCACTTTAATTTTGGATCACAAAACAAACTCATACTCGGGAGTTAAAAATAGAGATCAAGTCTCAGGACCATTCAGAGTCTAGAAAATATGCATGTGCAGGTTTTCCAATGACCGTCCAAACATTTGGTGCGGGTCCTTTTTGTGCCTGCTAGATGTTTGATGTATGTTAGGTATATCTTGAAAGGTTGCATGGACAACACTCGACAAATCCTCTTTATATCACTCATCATATTCCTTAGACATATGCCAATATCTGTTGGCATATGTGTAACATGGTTTGGCTGACGACAACAAGCTCACTAAGTGTTCGGCGAAATGCAATGGATAAATGATTTTTTTTTGTTTGCTTCCCGCTCTGTTTCTATCTAAAACTTGTATTTAATACTGGGACTCCTAAAGTTGAAATCTTGAATCCGTCACTACTCATACCTTGTCTTTTTAACATTGCAATGTAACATTAACTTATCAATTTGTTGCAATGTTAGACCTCTATTAGTCAATCCACCAAGTGATAACTTGGCAAATGCAATACCATATTTTGCTGACATGACAATGCTTCGCAAATCAAATAAATAAATTTGAAAAATAAAATTAGTCAATTCTTGGTTTGGGAAGTTTCTTTCGCCATAGCAACATCCTCGACTCCAACCCCATCTGCATATCCGTCTCCTCAACAATTTCATCAATGACATACTCAACGGCTCTACCGTTAGTGACGCTGCAATTCCAACAATTAATTGAATTGTATTTATTGTTGTACAAGGATTGAAGCCAATTCAAACTGATTCGCCGGGAGCATCAACCAAGAACAGCTAGTACACTTGCTAAATTCGCGTCCAGTGTCGTCCTACCAAGTCAATATGTCGTCTTCGTCCTATCTTAGTCTCACCCATCATCTTCATCCACTATCTTGAGTGTAATACTCACAAATGTATCTTTGTGGGGTATGGTACTAGTGAAAAAGGATATAAAGTATTTGATCCTATCACTAAAAGAATTATCTTGGATAGAGATGTAGTGTTTGATGAGAATGCTAACTGGGATTGGAATGCAAGTTCTGAGAAGTATGTCAATGTACCAATTACTGCTAATATTGTAGAAATTGAACCAACTCAAAGTTCAAGGGATCAAGAAGAGATTGTACTTCCTGAGATCACTTCTGAAACTCTACAAGAAGATTTGAATTCAAGCATTGATGGTCCAAGTTAACAGGTATACTTGAGCTTGTCACAAAGCTATGATTTTACTCCAAAGAAGTTGAAAGCACCGGATGAAGTTCTAGCTCAGTGTAATGTTTGCATTGTGGAACATGAGAATTATGAAGAATCAACTTTGGATGTGTCTTGGAAGAAGGCTATGTAGGCTAAACTAGACATGATTGAAAAAAAACCATACATGGATGCTAGTAGATAGATCATCTAGTAAACCTGTGATAGGTATGAAATGGATATACAAGGCTAAACTAAATCTTGATGGAACAGTACAAAAGAACAAAGTTAGACTGGTTGCAAAAGGTTATTCACATAAGCCAGGAATTGGCTTCAATGAGACCTTTGCACCATTTGCTAAGCTTGATTCCATAAGAACCTTGATAGCTCTTACAGCTCAAAAGGAATGGCAGCTATTTCAATTATATGTTGATGACATTGTATACACTGGAAATAGTGTCACGATTCTTGAGAAGTTCAAAACTGACATGATGCAGCACTATGAGATGACAGACTTGGGATTTCTTCACCATTTCCTTGGTATGGGAGTTGTACAAACAAAGAAGAGCATCGTCATTCATCAGAAAAAATATGCAATGAAGTTGCTGGAAAAATTTGGTGTAAAGGATTGTAAGTTTGTCGGAACACCACTTGCAACAAATGAAAGACTAAGTAAGAATGATGGAAGTGAAGCTACTGATGAGTCTGAATATAGGAAATTCGTTGGAAGTTTGTTGTATCCCGCTACTACTAGATCAGACATTATGTTTGGTGCTAGTTTCTTGGCAAGATTCATGCACAATCCAACTAAAAAGCATATGGGAACAGCAAAAAGAGTAATGAGATACATTCAAGGTACTTTGGATTTTGGCATTGAATATGAAAAAGGAATATCAGCTCTTCTTTATTGGTTATTGTGATAGTGATTGGGTTGGTAATAAGGATGGCATGAGGAGTACATCATGGTATAGCTTTAATCTTGGCTCAGGTGTGTTTTCTTAGGCCTCCATCAAGCAAAACATAGTGGCATTATCCACTGCAGAGGCTGAGTATGTGAATGTAGCATAAGCATCTCAAGCCAAGTGGTTGAGGTCTGTTTTAGAAGACTTTGGGTAAGAACAAGTTGAACCTACATCGCTAAAGTGTGATAACACTTCAACAATAGCTATGGCCAAGAATCCAGTGTTTCACCAGAAAACAAGACATATCAGTAGAAATTTTCACTTCATTAGAGAAGCAATTCAATAGAATGAGATTGAACTTGTTTGCTACAAATTCAAAGAATAAATGGCTGATATTCTGACCAAGACATTACCAAAGGAGAAATTCAACTACTTCAGACAGATGTTGGGAATCAAATCAGTTGGTAGCTTAGAAGGGAGGGTGTGGAGTCTTATAATTTCTAAATTTTATACACATTCTTCCATACGTGTTTATATGATTAAAATTTTAGACTTCTTTTACTTTTATTTTTATTTAGTCTTGCATAAATGGGAACATTTTTATTGAGATTATATTTAAATAGAAAGTTGATTAGGTTAACTAAGGTTGGGTTGAAATTATTAGACTATAAACCATACACAATTTATATTTAACCCATTTGGAATAGGAAAATCTAATTTGACTTTACCCTTCTTTAGTTTATTTAGATAGATTGTGAAACTCCTAAATTTTAAGGTGCTTAGAAGGCGTTGTAGATTTTACTATTTTGAATGTCATAGGATGAAAGTGTACTTCATTTCAAGATCATGACAATTTTCGGTTTACATTTCGGAGTCTATACGAATTTAGAATTTACAGTTGGACTAGGGAATTGAGGACAAATGGCATCCATTGAGTGGCTTGCCACGTGGTGTTTACCCACCATGCCAACCTAATGACACTGATCATATTATTAGCATGTTTGGTGGAAAGTTTGTAGGTTATGTACCATCACTTTGTGTTTTCAGAGTGCTCAGCTTTAGTGTGATGACTATTGAAGGCTACAATGATGACTAATGAACCCTATAGTTAACGTGGAATTGTGTTTTAGCATGAGGAGTTGATTGTAGAGAAACCTATCTCTTGCAAGCCAAACAAATCAATGAGAACAACTAGTTTTGCTGCCTCATTTATAGTATAAATAGGAGCAATGCCCCATCTTTACTCTTCTTTTTTTTTTTTTTGCAACATGCAATACATACCCTACGTAGAATAGTGAATAAGAGAGTGATAAAGGAGATAAGCAAAAGAACTACTCATGGAGTAAGAAGTGAGGTGCTTTGCTCGTGTAGTGCATAACTTTGGATTCAAGGTAGGGGATTTGTGGAATTAATTAATTACATGTGTTATTTGTATTACGTGAAATGTTGATACGTGAACATGCTATGTATTTAACTATTGGGTTAGATGTGATATATTATTAAATGTGGCATATTATATACTGGCATGATCATTATCATTTGTCAACAAAGTAAAGGAGTTACTTATATTGTAGGAAAATGTGGAAATTAGCTTTTGTGTAGTTGAATCTATTCATTGTGAAGCTAGTACCAAGCGAGCCTGGTGTGCACATTATAATAGGGTATTGGGGGGATAAATCATCAATGTGGGTGATTTGGGTTGGAGATCCATGAATTAGATAAGATGACTAGCAAAAGGGGTTTATGAACTTAGGATATTTTATGGGAGTTATTTTATATATTAAAGCACTCAGGACCATAGTGGTAAAATGCATGGTATGGGACATGCAAGTCTATTTGTTTTAATATATAGATTAATGGGTTTGGTAGAAAAGAAGTACGCTTTTGCATTACATTACTCATAACAACATTAATAATATTAATGACTTAAGACATTGGGCCCCGACTGAGCTTTTAGCTCACCCTTTATTAATTGTGTTACAAGAGTTGAGACATAAATCTAGTGGCTAACTTGGAAGAAAGCGACTGCTTGTAAATAGTTTTAAACTTTTTAAGGAGTTGTTGTC
>JADOBS010300935.1:0-11349 GCA_015708375.1 Cydonia oblonga
CCGTCCCGTCCCACGTACCAAACGCTACCTTAGGTACCGTTTGGTACGTGGGACGGAACGGGACGAGCCGTTCCGTCCCACGTTTGGTGCGCCTAAAAACTGTGGAACGGGTTGTCCCATGGGACGAAATTTGGCTGATTTTTCGTTCCACCTTTTCCCCATGGAACGACCCGTTTTTTTCAATATTTACATCATCCGTTCCGTTCTGTTCTATCCAGTCCCGTTCCGTCCTGTCCTGTCCCGTTCCTTCCCGTCCCGTCTGCGTACCAAACGGTACCTTAACTTTAACTCAATTGGAGCAAGGGTCCCTCAACTAAAAATCCATTATCATTGGTCTCTCAATTCATCAAAGTGTGTAGCTATGGTCCCTCAACTAAAAATCAATTACCATTGGTCCCTCAACTTTAATTCAATTGGAGAAATGGTACTTCAGTTTTGACCCAATTGGAGCAATGGTCTTGCAACTTTAACCTAATTGTAGCAATGGTCCTTCCAACATAATTCATTTTGACAAAATTCTGACGAAATTGGCGAAAATGACCATAGCTACACGTTTTGATGAGTTAAGGGACCCCAATTGTAGCCATGGTCCTTGACAAAATTCTGATGAAGTTGACAAAAGAGACCATATCTACACATTTTGATGACTTGAGGGAGCAATGGTAATGGGTTTTTAGTTGAGAGACCATTACTCCAATTTGATTAAAGTTGAGGGACCATTGCTACAATTTACTCTATCCAAAATTTTGATGTCATTTAGCAATTTTCACCATTTCCATAATGTCTTTCGATGCAGCATCAGTCTTAATATGTTGTCAAAGCTGAAATGGTTTTACACAATTTAGTTTGTCAATATTTGTTGTGTTAGACTTCATAGACATTAGTGGGCGTATTTCATTGAAACTGAAGCTTTTGCATTTTATGGTCACTTAAAGTACTCAAACTCACGTTGTATACTGGTCCACTTTCTAAATGATGCTGATAACTTACCTTATTTCTGTACTTTCGTTAGTTTTTCCCATAGGCTCATGTTCGGGGTTTAGGTTATTAGGTAGGGCTATAGTGAAGGGGAAGCAATATTGCATGTTGTGTTCTGTCAGGCTTGATGTACATTGGATCTGTAACTTGTGTTATATTGTTGGACAGTTCAGAAGTTCTTTAAAAATAATTCTAGCTGTATTTTCATTCTTGTCCAGAAGATTCCATTTTAGTTGCTTATTTGCATGATTTGGTTTTGTCCCGGATGATATAGGGATAGGCACAACAGTTGCGCCCCCAACTCCCAGCGGTGATTATGGAATTGCACTAGACGAACTTGTTACATTGACCAGGGAGAACAACGTTACCGCTTTACAGCAATATGGAGGAGTAAGGCAACTGAAAATGTGTTTCTCCTTGTTTTTGTAATGTTTTGTGTGCTCAACATACATAGTACAATCATCATTTCATTAGGTTAAAGGCATATCAGCGCTGCTAAAATCGAATGCGGAGAAGGGAATTGATGGGGTTGAAACAGATGTAGAAAAACGAAAGGAAGTGTTTGGATCAAATACATATCCTCGGAAAAAAGGGCGGAGTTTCTTGGTATATTATCTAATTACAAGGTGTTACTTTTTCGTTATTTTGTGGTTTTAGTTAGCAACATGTTGCAATAACTGAAATTCATTCCTGCAGAGGTTCCTTTGGGAAGCTTGGCAAGACTTAACTCTTATAATCTTGATTATAGCTGCAGTGGTGTCATTGGGACTCGGAATAAAAACCGAGGTATTCTTGATCATTTGCATCCTCTATTCTCGCGTTTACCTATAACCAAACGGTGCATGTTTGTCTAATTATCTGGACGTGGTTTTGGATTTCTATTCTTTTTGTTTCTATGGTTTTTTTTTTTAAAACAGTTTCGTCTACCCTTTTAATTTTGATATCCTCATAGGGCCTGGAGGAAGGATGGTATGATGGAGGAAGCATTTTCTTTGCTGTGTTTCTTGTTATAATTGTTACAGGTATTGGAGTTGATATTGTAGTCGTGATTTGATCTTGTTTCAATTAGACTCATCTTGTAAGCATGAGACTAATTTACCCTTCGTCACATTTATTTTTTTGTTTGCCAGCTGTTAGTGATTATCGGCAATCTCTTCAGTTCCAAAATCTTAACTCGGAAAAGCAAAATATACAACTGGAGGTGCGCACTCTTACACCATTGGAATGTTACCATTCATTCTCTGGATGCTAAATTGACTATATATGAAAATTTCTACAGGTCCTGAGAGGCGGTAGATCAGTAAAGATCTCAATATTTGATATTGTGGTTGGTGATGTTGTACCACTCAGAATAGGTGATCAAGTGAGTACTTAATGTTTTATTTGTTTTACTGGATATTAATTTGATAGTGCGTAACCAAATTATTTTGTTCGTACTTAGGTCCCTGCTGATGGAATCTTAATCACTGGTCATTCACTTGCTATCGATGAATCTAGCATGACTGGTGAAAGCAAGATTGTGAGTGCTTATATAGTACCATGCATTAATTTAATTATCACTATTACCAATACTTTTTAAGCGCCATCTCTTTCAGGTTCACAAGGATCAGAAAGCACCTTTCTTAATGTCAGGTTGCAAAGTGGCTGATGGAGTGGGGACTATGCTGGTAAATAATTTCAATTAATTTATTCTACTTCACTTTTCCTAACTTGACTGAAACAATCATACGTTTCACATCTCTGTATTTTGATGCTGGAATTTTCAGATAAAAGGGTTTAGGGTTTGAATTGTATGTTTATTCTTCTTTGTAGGAGGTAAATTTATAGTTGTACAATATCCCACATAACAGGAAATAAGAATCCCAATTATACAAGGAATAAATTATAGGATTACATTCCTAAACTAAATGGTTGACTTACGCCGACACTCCCCCTCAAGTTGGTGCATAGATATCTCCTAAGCCCAACTTGTCAAGTGAGTCTTGAAACACCCTTGTTGAAACCGCATGAGTTAACACATCTGCTAATTGTTCTTCAGACCTCACGTATGGAATATCAATCAATTTGACATCTAACTTCTCTTTGATGAAGTGTCTATCTACCTCCACATGCTTTGTACGATCATGCTGAAAGGGATTATTGGCTATTTCTCTCGTAGCTTGATTGTTGCAGTATAATAACATAGCTCCCTGGGGTTTGAACCCAATCTCAGTGAGAAGAATCCTGAGCCATAACAATTCACGAATTCCATTTGCCATCCCTCTGTACTATGCCTCAGCCGTGGATCTAGCCACTAGATTTTGCTTCTTGCTTCTCCAAGTTACCAAATTTCTTGCTACGAATGTGAAGTAACTTGATGTGGAGCGACGATCAGTAATGTTTCCCGCCCAATCAGCATCAGTATACCCCTTTACCTCCATATGTCGATGCTTCCTGAAGATTAGTTCTTTACCAGGTGCACCTTTCAGATAACTCAGTATATGCATCATTGCTGCCATGTGATCCTCACTAGGAGCATGCACGAACTGACTTACAATACTAACTGGATACGTAATATCTGGACGTGTAAGTGATTTGTTAATCAACCGTCCTACCAATCTCTGATATCTTTCTTTATTGGTAGCAACTTGATCCTGGTATATCGCCAGGTGATGATTCTACACAATGGGAGTTTCAAATGGTTTACAAGCCAACATTCAAGTTTCAGAGAGAAGATCAAGAACATACTTCCGCTGAGACAAGTAAATACCATCACGAGAACGAGCAACTTCAATACCCAAGAAGTATTTCAAGCCTCCTAGATCCTTCATCTCAAATTCTGATGAAAGATACCCTGCAACCTTTTTATCTCTTCTGTGTCATCACCAGTAACTACCATATCATCCTCATAGATAATTAACGAAGTAACTTTACCTTGCGTTTGGTGAACATGGTGTCGTCCGCATTTCCCTGTCTATAGCAGTACTTTGTCATTGCTTTAGTGAACCTTCCAAGCCATGCTCTGGGTGATTGTTTGAGTCCGTAGAGAGCCTTTCGGAGTCTACATACTTTCTCTGCTTCATTCGGTGTTTCATATCCTGGTGGAAGATCCATGTATACTTCTTCTTCCAGATCTCCATGTAAGAAAGCATAGCCAGTCCAAGTTAGCTGCTAAAGATAAAAGGACTCGAATAGTATTCATTATTGCAACCGGAGCAAACGTTTCTTGGTAGTCAACTCCAAATATCTGTGTGTAACCTTTAGCTACCAATCTTGCCTTGTATCTGTCAATAGATCCATCCACCTTGTGTTTTATGGTGAACACCCATTTACATCCCACTGGTCTCTTCCCTTGTGGTAGTGACACTACATTCCACATTCCGTTTCTTTGTAAGGCTTCCATTTCTACTCCCATGGCTTCTAGCCAATGAGGGTTTCGCAAGGCCTCTTCCACTTTCGTTGGAATTTTAATCCCAGGCATTTGATTCACCATGGCTTGGTACTTGGGTGATAGTCGATGAGTGGACACATACTGTGCAAATTGCATATCTCACTTTTTCTTCCGGAGAAAACCTGTTAGGTGGTTTACCATGGTTTTGCCTAGGAAGGTAAAATATAAGATTTTTCAACAATATCTGGAGTATGAGAACATACCTCTTGGATATCCGCGGGGATATGAGCGTGTACTAGTGGCGGAGAATGAGGGTTATTTTCTGTTTGCACAGTCTCGGTACCACTCGCGGATCCATTACCTTATACTGAATCCATAAATGGTGTAGGCCTACCATTCGATGTTGCATGAGCTATCTCTTGGTCAGGGGTTTCACAGTCAAGATCTACTGGGCTTTGGCTTGTTGTGTCATTGGCCATTACCGGGTTCTGAACTGCAATGTCGTGGCCTACTGTTGGCCTTTGAATTGATGTATCACGACCTTGTGGTAAGGTGCGGTTAGGTGGGTTGCTCATAACACCTAAGTCTTTAGTCTCGGTCTCACCTGTACTATTAGGACCATGCCAACAGTCTTGTTGATGTGGAACATCAAACGAACTGTAGTCTTCGTATTTTTTATTCAACTCCCCCTGAAGAGTACAATGGGTTTGATCAGAGATGAAGAACATCTCGATTTCGGAAAACGTGACATCCATGGTGACATAGAAATGCTTAGTAGGTGGATGGTAACATCGATATCCTTTTTGTTGGCTATTAAATCCCAAAAATACACAACGAACAGCACACAGGTCCAATTTACTCTGTTGGTTCTTCTGAAGATGCACATAAGCCACACATCCAAATATGCGAGGTGATAATTGAAGAGAAGATGGTAGTGACATAATCGTCAAGAATTCAATGGGAGTTCGGAAGTTGTGAACTCGAGAGGGCATTCGATTAAGAAGATAAACAGAATACGTAACTGCATCCGCCCAATAGGCATGAGGAGCATGAGCCCCAATTAGAAGAGCCCGTGTAGTTTCCAAGATATGTCTGTTCTTACGTTCTGCCACACCATTTTGTTGAGGAGTTTGAGGACAAGTAGTCTCGTGAAGTATGCCGTGCTCTGCGAAAAATTGTGATAGTTCAGAATTAAGATATTCTCCACCATTATCAGATCTCGAGAAAATTGATTTCCAATCATTCGATAAAATTGTTGGAAAATTTGGCCAACGTCACTCTTCTGTTTCATGGTATAGAGCCAAGTCATTCTAGTGCAATCATCTACAAAGGTAACAAACCACCGAATACTGTGGCGCGTCGCTATTGGTGAGGGACCCCATACATCGGAGTGAATTAACTCAAAGAGCACTGATCTTTTATTGAGACTTAAGTGGTAAGAAGTACGATGACTTTTTGCAAGAATGCAATCCTGACATTGAAAATCAGAGTCTGAAACGCCATTAAATAAAGACAGAAGTAATTTTCTTAAATAACCAAAAGATGCATGTCCTAGTTGACCATGCCATAAACATATTCTCTTAACCTTCTTGTTGTGACCACTGCTCACTTGGTTGACTCGGCCTGGTACCACATCATCGACATAATATAACCCTCTCCTCTTAGTACCATGCCCAATGATCACCCGTGTTTGGATATCCTGTAGTAGGCAAAAAGTGGGAAACATGAGTACAACACAATCTAATTGTTCCATAACTTGCCCAACAAAATGTAAATGATTCGATAGTGAAGGAACAAGAAGAGTGTTATGCAGGGATAGGGAGGGAGTAAGGGCGATGAAACCTACTCCTGTAACTGAGCAATTTCACCGTTTGCTGTGATAACATTCTTTTTGGGTGGCACGGTTAAGTGGTGAGACAAGGATTCATCATATGTCATATGGTCTGTAGCCCAATGTCAATTATCCAACCAGAATCTCGGTTAACGGATGTCGTGAATGCAGCTAATTTTACTTGGATTATCAGATTGTTCTTGGGACAAAATCAAATTCAATAATGAAAGCTGCTAGCCCAAGCTGTCTGGGTCCAAACTGTTTTCCAGAGGGCTGTCTCCTGATGGGCTCGGCATGACCACATGACTATTCTTGTACGCAGCGAATTGCTGCTCGGTTGGACTCACACCGAATTTGCTGCTTCTGTCCATGCTTGATTGATGCACTGTTGGACATCACTGCCGCAAGGAATCATGCCTTGGTGCTTGTCGGCCATGGAAGCAATGGTCTATTTGTGATTTAGATTTCTGGGGTTTTTATTTTTTATTTTTTTTTATTTCTTTCCCGTAGGTGGTTCTCTTGCTTCGAGACCACGCTAGGATTTTTCTGGGTTTTCAGGGATCAGTAGCTAGGGTAAAAGGTTAGAGGAAAGAGACAGGCCAAAACCTACTTTGATGACAAGATAAAAGTGTTTAGGGTTTGAATTGTATGTTTATTCTTCTCTCTAGGAGGTAAATATATAGTTGTACAATATCCCACGTAACAGAAAATAGAAATCCCAATTATACAAGGAATAAATTATAGGATTACCTTCCTAAATTAAATGGTTGACTCGCGCCAACATTTTCCCTATAATCCCATGTTTCTAGTCTCCATTTTTCGTAAAGTAAGACGTGCACCACGAGGTTGCTTCACCTTTTTTGGCTATCTGTAGGTAACTGGTGTTGGGATCAATACTGAATGGGGATTGTTGATGGCAAGCATCTCAGAGGATACTGGTGAAGAAACTCCTTTACAGGTTTTTTTCATTTTCCCACAAGTATGGTTGTTTAATCTATAGAAAATCCATTATTTACAGCTCAACGATATCTTCGATGCTCTGTGATAGGTGCGTTTGAATGGAGTTGCAACTTTTATAGGCATAGTTGGGCTTTCAGTAGCTGTTTTGGTGCTTGCCGTCCTTTGGGGCAGGTAACATTGTGATCATTGAATAATTAAAATTTTATATTACATGAGTTGTTTATCATCTTATTAGCCTTGCTTTTATTTAAAATTTTAGATACTTTACTGGAAATACAAGAGATCTAGATGGAAAAGTCCAGTTTATAGCTGGTCAGACTAGAATTGGCAAAGCTTTTGACGGAGCAGTAAAAATTTTCACGATTGCTGTAAGTGAAGCTTCCGGATCAATTGGGTTTAAGGTTATATGTAGGCCTTTCTTTGACAAACTATAGAACCATGCAGGTCACCATTGTGGTTGTTGCAGTCCCTGAGGGACTACCTTTGGCCGTTACCTTGACGTAAGTAGCATCCACCACTTTTGCTTCAGGTTGCAGTTACAGGAATCTAAGTTTAATGTACCAATATGGTTCTCATTTGTGTTATCAACTTTGCGTCTGTCTTCAATTCTGTGACAGGCTAGCATACTCAATGAAGAAAATGATGGCAGATAAGGCATTGGTAAGTGTCTTTGGTCTTTTTAATTGAAAGTTTTTCGGTTTCTTAAATGTAAAAAAGTATTTTTCTTGTCTTTTCGCCCTTTGGCTTTCACTGGTCGACCATCATTCTGTCTTCATTTTTGTGATATTTTCGCTTCTAATAGGAAATGTATTTGTAAAAGTCTCGTGAAACTAGTTCATAACAGTAAAATATGTGCAGGTGCGTAGACTGTCAGCCTGTGAAACTATGGGGTCAGCAACAACGATTTGCAGTGATAAAACCGGGACATTGACTTTAAATCAGGTGTGTTCTATGATCAAAACTGAATATTGGTTTTCATCAATTTATAAACGCAGGGTACTGGGCAGCATGTGAAACTTGAGATCATGTAGTTGTTTCGATCTGAAAAATGTATTCTTAAAATAGAAATAGTGACAAAAATATATGATATTGCAGATGACTGTGGTTGAGGCATATGTTGGGAGAAAGAAGATAAATCCACCAGATGATTCCTCACAGTTGCATCCACTGGTTTCCACTCTGTTAAGTGAGGGCGTTGCGCAGAATACCACTGGCAATGTGTTTGAGCCAACGGTAATATTTCTCTTCAGTTGTCACGGCATTATCAAGAGAGAGGGGGGGGATGACATTGTTTCCCTTAGCTGTTGAGCTTTGATGGTATTCTCAAATTCTAATTGTTAATATTTAAACACAAAAATTCATTTTATTTAGCAGGGTGGTGAAGTAGAGATTTCTGGATCTCCTACGGAAAAGGCTATACTTTCTTGGGCATTCAAGGTTTGTTTTAAGTGTGCTTTAGTGTATTCCGGTACTCTTGTTTCTCCAATATTTGAAGATTTTCTTAGTTATCAAATTCTGCATCGCAGTTGGGGATGAAGTTTGGTGTTATCAGATCGGAGTCTACAGTCCTTCATGTCTTCCCTTTCAACTCAGAGAAAAAGCGAGGTGGTGTTGCGGTAAAGCAGGTAATTGATTAATTAAAGGTGTAAATTTTCAATTTCGGAATCAATTAAGACCCAGTGGGATTTGCATAGTGAGATGTCTTTTAGTTCATCCGGAAAGCCTCACGTGGTGCGTAACATTATCGATGAGTTTGAAGTAAAGCGACTGTGTCTTGTTCACCTAACATAATTGAGTAGTTCTGGGGACAAAATCACTGTAAAGAACTTCTCAACCCAACTTAGTGAACCATTCTTATTTCCGAAACTAGTTAAAGTGACTCACAAGTTATGCCATATCGTTGAATATATACTCCATTAACTTATCATTTCTCTCTTGATGGTATATCATCTCGTCAATTATACATGATAATACCTCCAAAGATAAGAACACACAAGCAATAGAGCTACCTTAAACCTTTTCTGTGCACAGCTTCTCTCTTGTTTGCCTGATTAATCCCATGCTAATGTTATTTCTTCACTTTCTTTTCATGACAGTCTGACTCTAAAGTCCATATACATTGGAAAGGAGCAGCGGAGATACTTTTAGCCTCGTGCACAGAGTACCTTGACTCAGATGGTTGCTCGCATAATATTAAAGATGACAAGGTGGGAACACGAGCCATAAAGACATAATCAGAAAGTCTTAGCATAGAGAAAAAAACACATACTCTGAACGGTCTTTGAGAAATTAAAATCTAGGAACAAATGGAATTTCTCAATCTCATTGATTTAAATGAACATACTCCAGGAAGTTATGGATGAAGAATCTAGTATGATATTTATATATATGAGCGCTATATTTGACACCTGTTCTCTTGGTAATGATGAGAATTAATACACGCAAAACTCTTAGGGTCCATTTGGATGGAAGATCCGAATTTTAATGTAAATTGCTTAGTTGTACTTTGATAAATATTGCTCTTATGTTCAGAAAATCCACAGGTTGCCTCCTTGGGCATAAAAATGAACACCCGTATGATTTTCATTCAATCCAAATGGGCCCTTAGTATCATTTGATAATTAGATTTCTATTAGAAAGATGAGAAATATTCTTTAATCTCTTGAAATTGTCCTGTGAAATTTGTGTATGATGTCTTGTTATATCCTTCTGCAGGAATTTTTCGCGACAGCTATTAACGACATGGCAGAGAGCAGTTTGCGGTGTGTTGCCATTGCATATAGACCATATGGATTGGACAAAGTTCCTACCGATGAAGAGCAATTAAGTCAATGGGCATTACCAGAAGATAACCTTGTCCTGCTTGCTATTGTTGGTATAAAGGTACGCATATCCACAAAGTAAATTCTCAACTATTGCAGTTATTTATTGCATATCTTTTTGATAGCCTATGGCATAGACGGTACCGTATTCTTAGGCTTTTCTTTTAATATAAAGTATTATCAAACTTCATTTTGAGCTAATATGTACGTCGGTGAGTAGGATCCTTGTCGTCCTGGTGTCAGAGATGCAGTGAAACAATGCACAGAAGCTGGTGTCAAGGTAACTTTTCTCATTGGTTCTTTAACATCTTGATTTATGTTACTTCTGCAAACATAATGATGTATACTTATTTACATTATAAAGTATTTTATATTGTGGTTCTCGCGTCTGGAAAATGACCATATGAATCACATTTTTGTGAACCTATAGGTACGCATGGTCACTGGAGACAATCTTCAAACAGCAAAAGCCATCGCGTTAGAGTGTGGAATACTACTTTCACTTGAAGATGCTACTGAGCCTACTATCATTGAAGGAAAAGTATTCCGTGAATTGTCTGAAAGGGAAAGGGAACAACTCGCCAAGAAAATAACAGTATGGTTCCTACATTATAGCAATTCTTATAATTTGTATTAGCTTTTGATCTTCAGTCTGTTACCTTCGCTAATTCTGTTATTTCTAGATTGCATATCTCTGATTGTACCTAACGGTAATGAACTTTTTGTCACGTTATTGCTTAGGTAATGGGCAGATCTTCTCCCAATGACAAGTTGTTGCTTGTGCAAGCATTGCGTAAGGGGGGTGAAGTTGTTGCAGTAACAGGGGATGGCACTAATGATGCTCCGGCACTTCATGAGGTTTGTCGCCTTTGTGAATTTAATAAGTTCATGTGGTTGGCATTTCATGCCATTTTAGGTTTAAACATCCTGATAACCCGTCTTTCTAGCCAAATTCGCCCCTCGATAACATCCCTTCTCCTAGTGTCATGCTTTTTTCCTAGTTATAGCTGATCAGATCTTTACCATTTTGTATTTTAGGCAGATATTGGTCTTTCTATGGGCATTCAAGGAACTGAAGTTGCTAAGGAAAGTTCGGATATCGTTATCTTGGATGATAATTTTGCGTCTGTTGTAAAGGTGAGAAAGTATACTTAATGTAAAACAATAATAGGGTTGGAGTGGTGATTTTGTCTCTTCTGAGTGTCTCTCTTTGTACTTTATGTAGGTTGTTCGCTGGGGACGTTCTGTGTATGCAAATATTCAGAAATTTATCCAATTCCAACTTACTGTTAATGTTGCCGCTCTTGTAATTAATGTTGTGGCCGCAATCTCTTCCGGTCGTGTTCCTTTAAATGCAGTACAGGTATCTTTCCCTCTCTCTCTCTTCC
>JADOBS010300936.1:0-11350 GCA_015708375.1 Cydonia oblonga
AGGGATATACCAAAAAAAAAAAAAAAAAAAAAGAAAAAAGAAAAAGTTTTGATAGGTATATCAATTTTTAAGTGATCCTCCAGTAGATCAGTCGGTATGAAGCTGTTCGCTGATTTGGAGAGTGGAGTTTTTGACTTGTAGTCTGATAGTATCTGGTAGTTTGCCGGAGTTGGAACAAAGTTTGACCATGATCATTCAGACTAAGGCAATGAAAGGGTGGAAGCGACACAATTCTCTGAGTCATTAAGATTTTTTGAGGAGTAGAAAAGAGTAATTTTGTAATGTTTTATGAAATTGGACAATTTGCTTTTGGTTTTTTAATTAGTTGAGTTTTTCAACTCCTCTTTGACACTTGGTTAATCATGCCTCATTATGTACTTTTATTTTCCTAATCTTTTGATACTACAGAGAGGAAGAAACTTCTAGATTACCATATTAGTCGACTATGATGCTGTGTTGTTAAAGAGTGATTCTCTACTAATTATTTTCTTGAATTATCATTCTTCAGGTTGTTTTTCTTGAACCTGCTGACGCTCGAGCAGCTTTGAAAGGTACAAGCGCTACAAGTAAGTGTTGAAAAACCTTGTATGTAGGTTCCTGGTTTCATGTTTGTATTCTCTTTGTGGGGGTGGGGGCTACTTATATTCTCCTAGTTTAGAAATGAGCTGGTTTTTATTTGCTTCCTTGGGGTCAAATACAAGATACATAGTATAAAAGAGTGTAAAGCAGATACCTATTCACTTCAATGGCTTACTTATTTTTGCTGCTGGTCTCTTTGCCTTTGGCTCAGTGACAGAATGAATTCTCAACAAATGTAAAATAAGGCCCAGAACTATACCTCATGTCAATTGAAAAGTACCCTTGATTCGACTTGGTATCTTTATGCATAAGTATACACAGGTTTTTCCTGTAGGATATCTGTTGAGGCATATTATTAGTTGCAATAAAAATCTTTTTGTTACTCAGTTATGTCAGAGAATAAATATTCTTTTCCCCATGTACAATGATACAGGGATGGTCCTTTATATTTGGAATGGGCTCCTGGCAATGTTCTTAGTCCAAGTTCAACAACTGAGAGCATTGAAAAGAACAATGCTGTTGTTGGTGAGCATGATGTCAAAAGGGTTATGTTAGAGCAGTATGTGGGAGGAATCGCTGATGTGGATGCGCATCCGGATAGAGTTGAGGCTGATGTGGATGCGCATCCGGATAGAGTTGAGGTTGGTGTTTGCATGCTTTTCTTTTTTCCATTAGTTTTATTTTTTCTTCCTCATTTGTCTACACAACTATTCATATGACAAACAAACTTGGTGTGCCCACATCTTTACTTCCTAAATGCAGTTCAAGAAAGTGTACTCACAATCCTTTGCACACAACTTTTTGGTGTTTAGACATGATTAGGACAATTAGTATTGCAAGGAGAATACCACTTTTAGCTGGGATCCAAGTGACCATACTTGATTACGGAGACACTAAATCCTTTTACTCGCCTTAGTTAATGGCTGGTGTAACCATCCTTTGAGCATTTATATACATGTATTGTGTATTGTGTATATATGGTTTGTGTTACCTTGTTATTTGTTCAATTGATCTGGTTGGGCAACTACTTTTGCAATAGGTAACTCTTTTTTATTTAATTATTCAGTTTCATCATCTAACAGAACCCATGCAAAGCATTGTTCATGTAACTGTTACAAGACAAAACTCTAGTTTGGTGATGAGAAATTCTGCAATTTATCTTGCGTTTAACTGTCATTTCAAGTTCAATTTTGACGAAATTTAGTTGAATATTCTGTTATAAGTTAAAGCTGGTAACCTTTGGAGGTTTCCTTTAGATAGCTTTACATTGATGCTGCTGTTTCTTGTCTACGAATTGTTGACTCCTCGCTTACCCTTTTGTCTTGCCAATATAATAATTTTTCTGTCTTTGTTGTGTAACATTCTCCCGATCTCTATATGTCAAGAACCTGAGCTTTAAGACATCGGACAAGAGTTTGAAAAAGCATTTTAGTGAAAAAATGGAGGAGGGAAAATTATTAAGTGTCTAGGTAATAATCAGCTGCCTAGAAGCCGTGCTTTTATTTGCTTGCTGTATTAAGATTTCTCATCTATATCATCTTTCTGTATGTGCAGGTAAAGAAACACTTGAAGAACGGGAATAAAATTTCAATGGGTTTTGGTTTTCTGGAGTTTGATTCTGTGGAGACAGCTATGTTTGCCGGGATTTACAGGTGAAGCCAGAATCTGGTCAAAATTATTTGCATTCAGTATGCAATTGTGAAGTTCATTGCAACTAATATTTTACCATTTTCTAGGGAACTATTTTGGACGGGCATGCTCTTATTTTGCAACTTTGTCATGCCAAGAAGGATGAAGTGCCAAAGAAAGTTGACAAAGGATAAAAGTTCTACAAAACTACTTGTGAAAAATGTAGCTTTTGAGGCCACAGAGAAAGAACTGAGACAACTATTTAGTCCATTTGGCCAGGTAAACTACTACTGACCTTTGATGAGTTACTAGATTCCGGATCCTCTAATATTTTCATGCAGATTTTGTACATTTCACATCTTGTTTGATTCTACTATAATTTGTAAACAGTAAATTTTAGAGAACAGATATGTTATCCCGTGAACCCTAAGGCGATGTTTTAGCCATCACCATGGATGCAGCAAGCGTGTCCTTGCCCCCTACGGCCCCTTTGGAAATACGGTGTTCATAGGATGATAGACAAGCTGACTTAGTACACCAATGTATTGTTCTTCTGTAATTGACTTTAATTTCTCCTTATATGGCAGATTAAAAGTTTACGGTTGCCAATGAAATTTGGACAGCATAGAGGATTTGCATTTGTGGAGTTCATCACAAAGCAAGAGGCCGAAAATGCCCTTGAAGCGCTTTTGAGCACCCATTTGTACGGTCGGCATCTGGTAAGGCATTGAAACTTATTTAGACATGTGAGTTCTCTTCTGTAAAGTAGAAATCAGCCTATATATGACTGCTTGCTATGAACTCCAGGTTCTAGAGAGAGCAAAGGAAGGTGAGAGCTTGGAAGAACTACGAGCGCGAACAGCTGCTCAGTTTGCAGATGAGCAAAATAGTGTTTCCAGGAAGAGGAAGCACGTGGCCACCTCGGACGAAGGCAAATTCAAGTTTGAAAGACTCGATTAAGATTTCAGGTTGGTGTGTACTACGTGTTAGATGATGATCCGAGTTGCAGTTAGATGATGACTCGATTAAGTTTGAAATTAGTTATAGTTTTGTTAGGCTAGCCCCAGTTTTGCTTTGATGGGAGCTGGGTGATTACAGTTTTGTTATCATACATGTTTTATGTCAATTAACACATGCTACTTTGATTGCATAAATGTTTGGCCATCCACCACGCCAAAGATGAACACCCGTAATTAACGATCCAGTTCCGGAATCGTATGTTGCCTCCGCTTTTGTTTGTCAGTCGACTGGCACCAGAAGAAGAAGAAGGAAACATACTAGATGCTCGAGGTAGTTCTTCGTGTCTTCGTAGTGACTCTAGGCTTTCTCAAACATGAGGCATCATGGACATGAACTTTGAAGATTTAATCCGAAAAATGTCAATTGAATTTTGAAATTACAAAAGTTCTTTCTTACTTAAATTGGGGATCAACACAAGTTTCGAAGACCAAATAGAATTTGATCAATACCACTTATTTCTTAATATCTGTAGTGTTTATTTGGAAGTGTTTTTAAAATGACTAAAATCGGTTTTAGAAAAGACGTTTTTGGGTTCCAAAATCACTTGAAGTGTTTTCTGTAAGCAGCACATAACTTGTGATTTTTTCAAGAAGCATTTTAAGTGTCTTTTCATGATTTATTTGCATTTTTATCAAGAATTGGTTCTAAAAATATTTTCATTAAAAATATTTTCAGCTATTTTGAAAAAAACTTCCAAACGAGCTCGTATTCATAATCCTTCTATGGTCCCATCATATAATTTGATCAGGGGCCCCTGTCCATTTAGGGAATTTTATTTTATTTTTTATGAAAGAAAAGATTTATTAAAGTTCAAAACCTCTAATACAACCGTTTTCTATACAATTAAAATTAAAGGTTGTCATAGCCAAAATCGAAAGACAATAATCCAAAAAATAAGGGTTGGCACAGTGAAGCTCATATGAGCTAATACGTCCACCATGAAATTAGCTAGGCAAAGAAAGATGTTTGGATGCCCCTTGGCATCTTAAACCTATCATAGAGGATGTCAAATGGTTGGTTTTTGGACTTTTTAGCATATCAGTTAGAAGCATATTTATAGAGAGGCGAATTTTTGAATATTTTGAATATTTTAGCTCCTGGTATCCTTTGGCATGCTGACCAAGATTTATTAAGTATAATCCGCTTGTTATGGCATTTTCGTGACAAATGGAGCCTTCTGGACCATGGCTGGTGGAGACTCAAAGCTTATTTAAGCACTAATATACTAATTTTTTAAGTTTTCTTTCCTCCCACTCAAGCACTAGCTAACTAGTAGTTGATTAACTACCACAGGGTGGTCCGATGGTTGAGACTAGTTCCAAACCCGTATTCCACACGGTATGTTTTGAATTTGATTTCTGGAGCTGGTGAATCACACGATGATGTCCATTGTAAGGCTGGAATGCTTCTGTGAGTCTTTTTGTCTCCATAAGGATGGACTGCCGTATCGAAATCACCAGCTGATCCTATTTTTTTTAAAAATTAAAAAAAAAATTGATAAATTTTTTTGGGTTACTTGATATGGTTACTACGTAGTTCGTACTAAGTAACTTGAAAATTGTCAAGGCCCTGTTAGAAAATATTTGTCTATATTTACGGTTAACTTATGTCTAAATCAAGAAGGTATCTTCCTTGTTTCTAGGCGATGATCCGTTTCCTGAGCATTAATACCAGGTCCAAGAACAACCCAGATCGATCACATAAACTTGTCAACTATTTGGTTTCGTGTCAAATTCCATAAAAAAAACCAAAACTTAAAAGAAGGAAACTTGAATACTGCAATAACAATTCAAACACAATGGCTGATGATCATGCCAAGGCTGGATGTGAGCGTGTGTTTAAGCGCTTTGATTACAATGGCGATGGCAAGATTTCATTGACTGAGCTCGCTGATGCACTCAAAGCACTGGGCTCTTCTTCGCCGGACGAAGTCCGTCAGAGAATGGAGGAGATCGACAAGGATCGCGATGGGTTCATTTCACTCGAGGAGCTGTTCGATTTCCAACATGCCAACCCTGATTTGATGAAGGAAGTCGTCAAGCAACTGTAACAAAAGAAGCCTTATAATTTGTATCATGTTTACTGACTACATCTCTCACAAAAGTTTAATTCATACAAATTGGTCTTGAAAGCATCGTGAGAAAACGTGGTGAGTAAGAATATGACATATAGCGCTACTGAATTTTATTTTTTTTATATAAATTGATTCAAACTTTAAATATATATGACCTTACAATGGTGAGAAATTGTACTCTAATCATCCTAGAAGTTCATTTATATATTTATAAGGCCTTTTGGGTTTCATTCATATACCAGCTTCTAGCTTTCATGTGCTTATTAGCCATAAATTTTTCTTAGCAAACTCTACCATTGCATTATGTTGCCAATTCATTCACATAACACGTGTTTATTTTTATAATATTATAGCCTAAGTCTATAAATTCAACTTTGTCATCCACTAATATTAAGAAACTTTTTACTGTGATCATCACTTGTGTTACTAATCTACGTGTTATAAAATAATTGATATTTTGTGGACATAAGATGAGCATAATAATAATATTACATGATAGTGACAATTATAACACGTGATTAGTGACACCATGTTACGACACATTTTCAGTTGTGTGTGACGTATCTTCCTTCCACTTTTTAATTTCTAAATACCATTTTTAATGAAATATATAGTTCCAAAGTAAATATTTCACGGTTTTGCAGTTATTGATGAATAAAGGCAATAGCCTATGTAGCTTTTGGCCACCACAGATTGAAATTTCATCTGGCTAGAACGAAGTTAGTCAAACTAATTGAAGATAGTGATCGAGTTATGCTACAAATCGAAACAATTCGTCAAATAATAGATAGTGAGTTATCCCATACTCCTATTGCCGCTCCCCCATACATCCCAAATCACCACAAAAGCCAAAAATACACAGAAACATTGACTTCAACATTTTAATTAGGGTTTTTATCACAAATGATCCTTGAAATTGACGCTCACCATCGAGATGGTTCCTAAAATTGAAAATCAATCAATGTAGTCCTTGAAAATAGATGTCGCAAATCAATATGGTCATTCTGTCACAATTCTGTTAAAAATTATATTAAGTGTTGATGTGGCACATAAATGGACCCACAAGATTTATGGGTTTATTTATTTTTTTATTTTTTTATTTTTATCACAAATGGTCCCTAAAATTAACTCACACAATCAAGATGATCTCTGAGATTGACCCACATTATCAAGATGATCCCTATACCTATTTGTAATTTTTTTTTTAAATTTAATTAGACTTGTGATTCATTTATATGTTACATTAGCATATAATAGAATTTTTGGCTGAATTGCGATGGAAAGACTTCATTAATTTAGGACACTTACTTGTGGGATTACATTTATTAATTTTCAATTTCATAGACCATTTTGATGGTGCGGGTCAATTTCAAGGACCATTTTGATGTCACAAATCAATTTTAAGGACTATTTGTGAGAAAAAAAATTGACTTATATGACTCATTATGTGCTACATCATTACTCAACGGAATTTTTAACAGAATTGTGACGGAATGACCGTATTGATTTGAGACAACTATTTTTAGGGACTACGTTGATTGATTTTCAATTTCAGAAACCATTTTGATGGTGATGGTCAATTTCAGAAACCATTTGTGATAAAAACCCTTTTAATAATTATTTGTGCCTGTGAGTTTTCGTCTCTTCAACAAGAGGAGGTTAGGGTGGCTTATTTTGTCCTACTACAACTTTTAAAAAATTAACTGATAGAAACATAAAAGAAAGGAATTGTACTAATATAGGATGGTGTTATCCACACATCTATTTTAACTTTATACACTTTTTTTTAATTTTGGTCGTCGGATTGAGTGAATTAAAAAGGATAAAAAGGACAGAAATGAATAAAAGTGTGTAAAATGTGAAAAATGGCGTGCGGATAGTGCAATCCATAATATGTTATTCATGTAGAGATAATCATCAACATCCAAGAGTAAAAAAAAGAGTCCCGCATGCTATGTGGGTGTGTAATCCCCCTAACTATGACAAAGGTTAGAGAATTTAATTCCACTAGCTACATATAACTGTATAGCAGTGATGGATTAAGAACACAGTCAACCATTGGTCTGAGCTCATCCCAGTTTCCATTCCATGTTAAAATCTCATCTTGATTCGGATTATTCGGAAAGCTTATGCTTGAGTTTGGATTGTTTACTTCGTCATTTAAGCTCAGCCGGCCTAGGGAGAATTGGTTCCCTTCATACGTATGAACATTATTGAAAAGAGGACTCCTCTCAGATTGATCGTTAGCAGCCAAAGCAGCAAAAGTTGCATCTGACTCAGAACTGCATGTTCTAGAACTTGAGCCAGCCACACTTTGCTTGGGATTCAAGGTTGTCATACGCCAATTTGATGTATACTTTCCACACGAAGTATGATCCCGCTTCAAAATCCGGCAAAGTGTCCAAACTTCCTGCAATCATATGAAAGAATTAATCAATGGGCGCACACACAATATATAATTATATATATATTGATCGTAGCATTTTCTCAACTAGATAATCTAACATGTTATATTGTTAAACCATCTAAACTTTTAATTATGTCGTTCAATGTGCGATCCAAATTCAGAGTTTGTGGAGTACGTAATATGTCGAATATTGAGTAACAAACGTACAACTAGGAGAATTTAATTAATAGTACTGCAACTCGTTATTTAAGATGAATTAATCTTACGGCTTCTTGAGTACTGTTCTTGATAGAAGTATCAGTGTTTGAACTAGCTGGAAGGCGAAACTCGTGCATCATCCAATCAGTTTTGATACCTTTTCCAGCACTTCCTCTGTAGTAGACTAAGGATTTCTTCAAGCCAATGCAATTGTGAAAGTCTCCAACCGAATATACAGGCTTGTCAATGCCAGTAGCTTTCCAAAACCCAGATTTTGTAACCCTATTAGGTCTTATGCTATTTCTGTATTTCCTTCCCCTTCTGCAAAAGAAGTACCACTCCTTGTCCCCACTCGCTTCTGCATTTCAACAAATGGAGAAAAAAACTTGAGTAAACACAAAAAATAATACGTAATTTCACTACACGTATGGACCGATCAATTCTATCCATGCTTTACTCACAAGTGTATCTACATAAAATCAGGAGCATGCATATACGTCAGGTACAAATATGTAGTAGTTAGAAATTGAAGGGATGGATCGGAGGAACTTACTTGGAAGATCCCAAGGGTCATATTTGTAAATATCGACATGCTTGATTAGGTCAAGACGAATAGGTTTGTTCTCCACCCTCCTCCGAAGGTAAAACCTCACTAGCTCTTCATCAGTAGGGTGAAAGCGATACCCAGGAAGCATATTTGCATCTTGATCCTTATAAATCATGTTATTTGAATCACTAGCACTCATCATCTTCTGATCGACCTCCTCCATTTTTCTCTTTAGCTTCTTTCTCTTGGTGTTTTCTGATGATCCATTTATATTTGAGGATTTAAAGAAAAGCTTTTAAGTGTGAAAGGAGTGATTTGGTCAAAAGTCGTTTGCATCGACTGGCAGTTATATTGACATTGTCACTTTTGGGTGGGGGAGGGCAAACGGTTGAGAGACTTGAGGCTGGTTTGGTATTACTGTGTTTTGAAAAGAAAAAAAAATTATTTTTGCTGTGATGTGAGAATAAGCAGCTGTGAAATAAGGCAGCAGAGTGTTTGGTAAATTTTTTTGTAAAAGTGCTTTTGAAAAAAAGAGTAGTATTATGGTATTTGATAAACTTTTATGTAAAACAAATGTGAAAAAAGCTGATTTTTCATAGCTGGGTTTTGCAGCTTTGTGGTTTTGGCTTTTTTTTCACCCAAAACTGTGAAAAAAAACTGAAACTGAATATTTACCAAACATGCAAAAGCTTCTAGCTTTTTTTTATAGCCATTTTTTTTTCAGAAATACTTCAGTACCAAACCAAGACTTGGAAGTTGAGAGAGATTATGTTATGGAAAGATTTTCATTGCGTCAGAAATAAGACTCAATACCTCAATTGTAATAACACAATTAGTTAGAAAATTGAAAAAAAGAATTCAACGAATGACTATCAAATCGTATTTATGACACATGGAAATTTTTTTCCCATCTTGTCAGATGTTTGACCAAGTGACAGAATTATAAAATAAAATAAAAATGTGACGTACTGGCTCTGAAAATGTTTGCTAAATTAATGGAATATGGCCCATAGAGCTAGAGAAACAAGTTTGACCAAATTTACAATTCCTAAGTTCTACTTAAAATTTTCTTTCAGAGGAAAGAAAGCATGTTGCCGAAATAACCCATTCAGAATGCCAAACAAATTGGTGCAACTATGTAAACCTCAAACCTGTGTTTTTCATTTTTTCTTCCCAAGTGAGAATGTAAAACTGGTTTTCAGTTACTATGTCAAATATTCAGCATGCTATATATATCATACATTAATGTTTCAGCATTTGGAAAACTATATGATAATAAATAGGACAAAAGACGTTAATACATGATGCAATGATTTGATATGTGTGCATTTAAACTATTTTGAAATGTGGTTTAACGATTAGAATTGTTTTGTTTTTAAATTCTCTTTTAAAATTAATTCATGCAAAAATCATCTTCGGTGTTGGCATTTTCATTTCTCACTCTTAGAGTCTTACGCAGTTTTTTTTTTGGAGCTATTATTGGCACTCCACATACGTCATTATGCCGCTCTAAAAAAAAAGAGAATAAAAACAACGCACGTAAATGCTATGTATATTTGTACGTGAAATATGATTCCCCTTTCCAGTATCTTTAAGTCTCAATGTCTCATACAGTCGAGTTGCATTCATGTCTAAATTGTGCAAAGAATGAGACTAAAGGGAATACAGCTATCATTGGGTTCCATGTAAAGTTATTTACTCCGTCTCTTATTCATACATGTAACCGAAGATTAAAAACTTTGATCTGGAAAAACTTGATTAGCATCTTTACAAAAGGTCAACTTTTTAGACTGACTTTTAATCAACACCCTTAATTACTTGTAAAATTATACATGTAGACGAGAGATTTTTCAATGTGACCGTCATACAAGATGGTACACCACGTGTTCTTATATAAATGGTGAGATATATGTGTTAAAAGGTTAATAACTTAAAAAATAAAATTTTTCATCACTCACATAAAAACACGCGATGTACCATCCGTGTTCTTATCACAATAAAAAATTTCTCCACGCAGGCATTGAATTTTCTTGCCACTTGTAGTTGGCCGCCGGTATTTCTCCCGCGGCAGGCTGCCAAGACTGATTGACCGGGCTCTCGCTCAAGCTCGAGAACAATGGTCAACATATAAGAAAAATAAATGCACTCGGAATGATAACACCGAGGAGGTTTTATTGCAGAAAAATAATTATGTTTATAAATTTTAGTACGGGTTCGATTATTTTCTCTTCTAACAACTTAACAATTTAATCCATTAATGATATTTTTTGTTTAATAAAAATGATATATCCATATATACTTTAAAATAAAATGTTAAAATTTTCACATTGGAAAATTGATAAACAAATAAAAAAAAACTGTTGAGAATGGTCCCACATTGATGGCGAGTAGCCCAACCTGTTTATAAGCTCATGCATGATCCCTCCTCTCATCAATAATGTGTGACTCATTCTCAACATGCCTCTTCACGTGTGATGAATTTTCAAGCCTAACATGTGTACAACAATATGGGGTGACATGGAGTGCGTGTGGCCCTTTGACTTCACACATGGGACAACTAGCTCTGATACTATGAAGTTAAGGTTTCACCATAAAACCAATTGACAATATGAGGATTAGCTCAACCTATTTATAAGCCCATGTAAGGTTCCTCCTCCCATCAATGTCGAAATCATTCTCAACAAAAATATGGTTCTATTCATAATTACACCGAGACTTTTTAAGATAAAACTCAACTTTAATTAGACTAGCACTAGCAAGTGGTTAAGTTGAAGCGATGTTGGACCATTGACTTGTGACAACTTATTTACAAACTCATGTACCTAAATTTAATAGATACATATATATATATATATACATACATATATATATATATATATATATATATATATATATA
>JADOBS010300937.1:0-11354 GCA_015708375.1 Cydonia oblonga
AAAAAGCTTGTTCTCTATCCTATAAAAAGCAAAACGAAGGATGCGTAGAATAAATTTATTCTTAGTTGATCACTATGGAAACTAGCATATGCCATTCATGATTTAGATAAAACCTTTTTATACCGTTGTTCAAAAATGTCAACTCAATTAATGGGCTTAATTCATTTTTGTTAAGCTACAAAATACTTGATTAAGCAATCATGCTTGGAGAACGAGCTATCAAAACAATTCAACAGATACTTCAGAAAACAAAACAAAAGGCATGCTTCAAGAATGACTAGCACATCTCACGTGTATCTATTCCAACAGAAATTCGCCACGTACGAGTTCTAACTTATTTATATTACGTTTTAGTTGTCAGAAGGTATATACATTTTTACAAGCTAGTTACATCAATCCCTCAATCATTTTTAGAGGGGGTGAAATTACTGACCCAAGTGCTCCATAAAGTTTTAATTCTGTCAGGTTGTATTACATCCTACAAGTACTATATAAATGTTTCTGTTTTGTCAGGAGGTGTGTTACATCTGTCATGTTTTTCAATTCGTTTCCTCGTATAGGGAAATTTTATTTCCAAGTACCTATTTATAAGATCTTAATAGAGTCAAAGACTGCATTAGGCTCTCCAGTTATCAGATTTACAAATCACTCCGAACATTCCTGAGAGTTCCTTTCTGATTCTTTAAAAACAAAACTTACGGTAGATTGCAACAAGATGATTACATTACTTCACTTATCATGGACCTTTTATTGGCTGAAAGAAGAAAAAAATTCCTTGGATGTGTTCTCCCGAGATTATCCTCTATTTCCCACCTTTGCAGATACACATGGGATCGTAAGACCAAATTCCCATAGAATGCCTTACCTTCGTCTCCTTTTTGGAACAAACATTTTATTGTCTGCAAAACTAAAGGAACCTCTGTCATTTGACATTTCCGCGATTCAACCAATAACGGTAGTCCCTAATTCAATCCTATAACGGTATAACCTTTCCCTTGAAAGGAATACACTTGACATATTATTATTGTGGGAGAAATTCCCCAAGAAATGCATGCAATCACTACTAACAAGATAATTACGCTGACATTCCTATACAACAAACCAGAAACAACATATGCAAACCCTCACTATTACCAGGGGAGCCCTAAGGCCCCTAACAACAGTTTGCCTGACCATCCCCGAAATCTTACTCAAAACCTCCTCTCTAAATCAAAACTCTCGTGTAAAAGTCCATGTGTCCACGAAATCACACTTGAAATGCAATTGTTGGCAACCATCCAGCCGTTCAAACTGCATCGGTCTCATCCAAATTACTACTCTATCTGCTCAACCAATCAACTTAATAAACCTTTCTGTTAATTTGCAAGACAACATTGGAAATTGGAATCACCACCCTCCTCACAGTAGCATCCAAAAACCTAACCAGAATGTTTCGATCGACATTCAACCAACACCCAAACAAATGGGAAATCTGCTGACACAAAATACCGCGTGGGTTTTCGTTATTTCGTACTGCGTTCTTGTCAATTATTTCAGTAAATTACACATAAAATAATTCATAAAACAATAAAAAAATCAATCATGGGTTATCTCCATATACAAGTAAATATTACAAAACCGCATTTTAATATTTAACCAACACAAGCATGCAACCCAACACACCAAATCACAAACATCATGGGTAAAGAAAACACAACCTTTTCAAGCACTAGGAATGCAAATCGAAACCGACCCACAAAAATTAGGGGCATAAATCTAGGAAACAAAAGACAAGATCCCACCTTGACCAAACAGATTGAGGAATTTTGGGGGAGCTTCGCAGGAAGCGGTGAGATAAACTAGTATTCCGGAGCTCCTCGGCTGTCCCAAACCATAGAAATGGTCAACTGTGAAAAACAAGAAAGTATCACTGTGTGAAAAAAAGAGAGAGAGAAAGAGGGAGCGATAAGGCGGAGGAGAAGGAGATGCGGTGGGTTTGGATTATATTTGAAGAATATTATTTGGATCGGACCAGGGGTGACGCTGAAATCTGGTTGGATGTCCAAAAACACGTGCTTTTTGAAACAGTAATATTAATGTTGCGGCTTGGGTTTTAACGACACAGCTGGTCGGCTCTGCTCTCCTCTCCTCTCCATTTTCATTGCCTTGATCCGTTTGTCATTTACTTACGTGTGGATCGCATCAGACTATTTGATGCTCAAATAGTCTGAATTGCCCATAACTCATTCAATTTGAAGCACTAAATGGTGGTGGGTGTGATGTTCACGCAAACGCGGCTGCTAGGGAAATCACATTTTTCTGCCGGAAAGTGTTTGTTTGGTTATTTTTTAGTAAGGTGCTGGAAAATGTTCTTTACCTTATTTAGGAAGATCAAATTATTGTACTGGAAATATTTGCATTATCTCTCTAATATGCGAGATTTACTTTTATTGATGGAGTATGTAACTCTATTAAAGAGGTTGCATAATATAGTCTTCCTATCATTGTGTACCACTAGCTACTTGGTACAACAGTATAATAATAGTATTTCTCTTAAAAGGCCGCATCATTTTTTTTTTTTTAATTAAAGTCGAGAAACAACGAAAACAACTAATTCCCTCTTAGTCTCTAGTACTGCTTTCCTAATGTTAAAATACATCCCAAGTTCAAATCCCCCTCTCCATGTCGATTCCGAAAATGAGAAATGGAACCAAAATTCAAATGAGTGCTTCTCATCACTGCCAAGGTGTCTTTGGGACAGAAATGCAAAGGAAACTGCAAGGTAAAAGCATAAAGCATAATTTATATTCGATTCCACAGCTGAAAGATGTTATGTACATGTTAGTTGACACTACAAATTGATTGTTTTTCTTCCTAATACAATTTCTGTACTTCCACCCCGTTTCTATACAGAAGATTGTAGTAAATGCCACCTTTTGGCATGTATGTATGTCACTAACCTTCATACAACAGGAGGACAAAACAACATATTCTTCCCTAACCAGACCGCAACCTTACATTCGCCTTTCATCTACTATTTGGTCACCGTGCATTTTGCGCGTCCTAAAATGTACATAGCTTCATTTAACTCTTGTCACGGCGCCAAAAAAGGAGGAGTCGGTGAGTACGCTTGCGAGAACAGAGCTATTGAGTCATCCGGAAGCTTTCCTCTTTATACCTCTGCAACTGAAGTCATCAACTCAATCAAAACACGAGCGATTTGATTCCTGAGTTATTTGATATTCAATACAAAATATGAAAAGGAAAACTACAGAGCTATAGAGCATTACTCGATTTACAAATCCTCCGTGTTTCAGGCTTTCAGCACATCAAATGATTTTTCTCGTCTTACCTCTGAAGATTGTAAGGTGGTGGTGGTGGATCCTCTGCAAAAGCAACTGTATGTGCACAGACCGACAGCCCCTGCCAAGCCCCCCTTACTGCCAAACTCCTCAGGTAACTGAAAGCATATGCGACACAAAGTTCGGCCTTTCAGATTTATGGCATCCATTTCAGAGATCAGCACAGGAAGCTAGTGCTCCAGGAGCCTTCTGGCGGACAAAAGAGCAAGAATTGCACTATTGGAAAAATAAAGAATGCCAAAAAGATCCAATGACGCAAACATAGGATTCAGAACCAACAATCAATAGCTAGATGTCTCTCCTTCCAATAACCCCAGCAGGACCATGCTTCTTCTGTATGCCATATTGCCAGGCATCTCTAGATTTATCACCTGATTGATCAAAGTCGTCCAAGGAATTCTCAAATGGAGGTTTCATATGCCGGTAACTTCCATTCCTAGAAACGACTGATGCACCCAACTTCTCGTCATCTTCTGCTGGTGTTCCTGACCTGGATTCCATGTGCATATCCATTGATCTATGCCTTGGTCCAGCAGACCTGAAACCCCTCATATTAGAAGGCTTTCCTGGTAATTGAGCGTAAGAAGGTACCCTTGGTACCCGAAATTCTTTGGGAAGAGTCTCTATGTCCATAAAACAGTTCCTGGCTTTGGCATCAGTAATCAATGCAGCCCAGTCGTCACACTGCATTAAGGCACTTGCATTCCCCATGACCTGTTAAAAGATTCATACTGAAATTAGAAATGCAAACTATGTGCAGGTAGATGGTGCAAACTTGTGTGTAATTACTATAAAAATGACAAAATAGAAGAAATCCATACCCAAAGAGCCCTTCTTGCACGAGTAAGAGCTACATTCATACGGCGGATGTCTGCAACAAAACCAACACCATGAGTTGAAGCACGCACACAGGACATGATAATCACATCACGCTCTTGGCCTTGGAAAGCATCTACGGTGTTAATATATATATCCTTCCCTTCTTCTGAATTTAAAATATCCTCAAACTCACGTTGGAGGCATTTGAGTTGCAGTTTATATGGTGTGATTATGCCAACTGAAACTTTCCCCAACACCAACGCTTTCAAGGACTTCTGAAGATGTTCATACAAACGAACACAAAACTGAGCTTCATGTATGTTCTGATAAGAGACAGATCCCCCTCTGTGGGATTCCCGCCCATGGGAAATGTCAAAAAATACATAAGGTCTAAGCAAGGGGTCCTTGTGGTAGGTTTCATCGGGTAAATTAGCAACACTTTCACTGTCAGTAAGGCGTCCTTGGTAGAAGTACTTGGAAGGAAAATCACGTATTTGAGGGTGCATCCTATACTGCACAGATAACAACATTGTTGGACATTTTGCTTGTTGGAATCTTTCGAACAGACTTCTACTGTATAACAAGGTTCCGGCAGCCTTGCTAATAACTGTGGCAGGAAGCTGCTGAGGATCCCCAACAAGAACACATCGTGCAGCACCAAGAGAAAGGGGCGGAAGAACTCCCACTTCACTGGCTTGGGCTGCCTCATCAATCACAACCATATCAAACCCATGAGAAAGACGCGAAAACAGCTTGCGACCACTGCTTGAGACAGTGGTGAAAACAATCTCAGCCTCATTGGCAAAACTAGCCTCAAGATTAGCCCGAGCTTCTTCCAAGTTGAAATTGCCACCAGCACGAAACTTGCTATCTAAAATAAACAGGCGAGACAGCTCGACCAGAGTTTTATCCCTGCTTTCAACCACAGCAGCAAGATTCTGCAGCAATTCATCTCGACTCTGGTCCCGAGCCACCAAAACATCAGGATCAACACCAACCGATCCTTGTGAACGGACAGCAGCAGCTGCAACAGTAAGTTCTCTTTGAAGATGCGATATCTGCACAGACAACTGCGCTTCACGAAGTCTCAACTGATGCATCCACCCTAAAACTTCCTCACGATTCTTGACCAGAAGCTGTTCAGTTCTCCGCTCAACAGATACTGCCTGGGCAGCACGTGTCTGTGAGTCAACACCTACTCGGGCTACATCAGGCCGATAAACTTTCATCTCACCATCAATGAATCCTCGGTCAAGAACACGGGCAAGAAGCTCATCGGTTGCAGCATTAGAAGGGGCGCAAACTAACATTCTAGGCTTTGGACAGAGCTTGGGTAGTGTTCTAAGGAGATTCTGGTCCATGTTCTGAAGAACCTCATCTATTGATCCCGTAGCAACATTATCAATGTTGCTCTCACTATTTTGCTTATAGCTTTCGGGTGCTAGTTTCTTAAGCAAAGAAGTGTAGTACTGCTGATACTGAACCAGATGGATGACGTTTAGCATTCCCCAGACTGTGTGTGTCTTACCAGTTCCAGGAGGTCCTTGAACAAGTGTAAAAGGCCATGGATCTTGCCTCTTTCCACCACTTGTACCAGCAGCTGTGTGCATTGCAGCCCATTGGATTGCTGATAGCTGGGGTCCATTAAAGGTCCTATGCAAATGATCAACGAAATTTGGTGTGAAGCATTCCGGCATAGCAGGAGACTGCTGCTCGTATTTTGGAAAGTGTTCAGGACTGGGCCGAAGAATTGCTGCTTGCATCTGTTAAATTGTTCACTCAAATTATAATTTGCACAAAAAACCAGAATATATAGTCATTGCTGATGCAAAAATTTGTCACCTGCATATTTAGACGACGAAATGCATGCAGTGCAACATACTCTCGCTGGGTGGTTGCTAGAGAACCAAGAACAGTTAAATACCAAATTCCTTTGGGCTGTAGCTTTCTTAGAACATGATCATCATCAACCACGCTGGAAAAGTAATATCAAAAGGAGGGAGAGAAGAAAAAAAATGTAAGCATATTTGCTACAAAAATACAAAAGGAAATCAAACTAATAATCCAAAATCATAGAAAAACAAATAGACTACCTATTAGAATCATCCCCAACATAAAAATGAAGGATCGCTCCTGGGGGATCACGAGTATCGATAGGCATATGTCGCCGGACAGTACCAGCCACACGCCCAGTGATTTCAGGCTCCTCGTCACCCTCAGCTGAAGAATTGTTCCTTTTGGATCTGACTGCTTGACATAATAAGAGTAAATGTAAGTAACATATCAAAAGAACTAATATCGAATGCAATAAATTGACAGAAATGTATTCACACATCAGACCTGATCCAGGCCGGGGAGTTGAAAGAATTGCAAGATCACCCTCCTTAAATGTCCACTTGCATTCACTTACTGGAAGGACTATTACATCATACCACCCTATGCCACAAAAAGTTACACCTCAGTCAGTTGACAGAACCACAAAAAAAAAAAAAACAGGTACTAGAAGCTATACTGGCCAACCCTAAACACATGGTTAGACTGTTTTATTTTCATTTTTTTTCTTCTACAATTTGTACCCAGATGTATCAAGAAAGTAGGTGAAAGCAAACTGAACATTGTACCTCTTTCTCTCCTTTCAATGCTTCTTACACGAACAGTTATATGAGCATCTCTAGAAACACCCTCAGTTAATTCCTCCCAGGTGCTGTAAAGCTGTGCCCGGCATTCCTCAAACAGAAGTGGTTCAAATACTCTAACATACTCCTCAACAGATTCAAACTTTTCAGTAACGCATTGGAGGTCAGTCTCCCCTGGTGCACAAAAAATATAAATTCAGTGGAAAGAAAAATGATTTTGAGGAGGGAGACAAAGGTTAAACCAAAAGGAATAAAAGACCAATACACATTTTCCAGGCTATGAGAACACATCACATAAAAAGCAAATGACAATATAAGAACCATTAACATGTACCCTGGTTGCAGCCTACCAACCAAAGAGAACTTCCACGTAAACTGAAAGTTGTACAAGCTTTCGGCAAATGCAAGCTTTAGAAAATAAATAAACAAATAATCGCTGAAGAATTACCAAAAAAAATAAAAATTACAGATTACAGTTGAAACTTCACATACTTAAACCTACAATAACCGGGTAAAATTCCACACCGGAAAAGTAAACTTGAAGTTGTTCTTTGTACTAGAAGTAGATTTAAATATTGTATCTTGGCTGAATAACAATGAATTTAGTATGAAGAATATTCTCGCACTGATAATTGCACACTCACCACATGAAGCTATAGAGATCCTCTCCACTGTTTATGGACCTGAGCAATACGATATAATTTTTACTACTTAAAAGCTATAGGGAATCACAGTTTACCAAATTCCATGTTTATTAGAAAATAAAAACCAAAATATTGCCTGCAGAAATATATCAAAGCATGTAAAACTTCAATTGAAGCATTTACCCCCTCCACCAAACAAAAAGAGATAAAAAAATAGAAGAAACATTACACTATGAGAGCATTTGCACACAAGAGATGGTGATAAGAATTACAAAGTGAAATTGAGAAAATCAATGAAATATGTTAACTTGGAATCTCGATTTCACGCTATAATTGTCATCACCTTCCAATCTTTTGTGTGCTACGAGTCTCATAATGTAACAATTGGAGGGCATGGATCACTGGCATAAGAAAATCATGAAAGCTGTCAACACACATGCCTAAAGTTCCAAAGAAAAAAAACTGGGATACATATTACAACTATTCAACAGTAATGAACATAAACAGAAAAACCCACATTACATTATACCTGGGTGATGCCAAATCTTCTCGTTAGTGACCTCCCGTATAAGACGCTCAACTGATGTGTCTTGGTATGTGTTACTGATTGTCGTTTGCTTCTTGGCAGGAAGAAGTTTCTTGTTTCCAGATTTGGAATCCATGGAGCTTTGAGTGATCAAAGCTGGCTTCCTATTAGCAACCTGTGAATTCTTCAGTTGCCTTGTATCTGTGGGCTGCTTCCATGAACTCTGTCTTGGAATTAGTGGTAAGACCTCAGCAGAAGGATCATTCTCACCATTTTGCCTTCTCGTCCTAGATAGGGGTCCATAATTAACATCCCCATTAGTTTCAAACTTAGAATCACTGGACTCTGCAGCAGTCCCTCCTTCATTACATAAAACATCAACTTGTTTCTGGTCCTTAATCATCAACTGTGACTGCTTTTCCCCATTGCGATCTGCAGGCGCAGTAATGGTACGAACCTCCTTCAAAGTGCGAGTTGTAACGGGTGTGGGAAAGTTCTGTCTTCTTGGTGTCGAACTTTTGACAGTGCCAGCTTGCTTAACATCATCCAAATTAAGGAACATTGTCTGTCTGTTTCGTTTCTTTCCCAGCTTTGCTTCATTCTGTTGGTTCATCTTCCTCTTCATTGGATTATTTGCACACTTGAGTGCATGGGTTGCTTCAATGCCTTTAACTTTGTCTTGTTTCAAAACCAAGCCAGGCTCGTCCTGACTATCCATGGATGCCTGACCTTTAACATTGCCGTCTGAGTTGCGGCTACTGTTACTATTCTGATCATTATCTACTCCTAAAGATGTACGACTGCTATTCTCATCCTTGAGACCTTCTGAAGTTTTAAAATCGCAAGAACTACTATCTGGAGCAACACCAGAAACACGTCCAACAATCCCTCCCGATCTTCCTTGTACTTGTAAAGTGGTACCCTGTGCATGCAAACTGCCACTTCCACCTGCTTCAGCAGATCCCTCAGCATCATCAGACCACTCTCCTTCTTCTCTTTCCACAGATGGAGCATTAGCGGAAGCAGAAGCTAAAGATGGTACGGGTTTCATGTCCTCATCATTACTTGATTCAGATACTAATGTATTTCTGGGATTATTGTCTCTTGACTTCTCGTCAGCATCACCTTCAGAGCCGTGAGCGTATTTAGGCCGAACAAAAGGTTGAAAACCTGACACAGACGATGCATGTGAAAAAGCATGATTATTAACAATTCTTGGTGCAACGGCTGCTACTGCAAGCACTTCAGTAGTGTTGGGATTTGTAGAAGGAAGTGCCTTTTGCGGCTGGAAGCTGAGGGCACTATCACTCTCTTCATTATCCTCAGCAGGGGGTTCATTGAGATCAAATAACAACTTTCCTCGAGAACCCATCTCATATGTAAATACATACAAACTAAACCGTATTTCCAAGAAGGTTGTACTAGACGATTTCGTGATTCCCTTCTACGAAAAAAATTCAAACAAAATGCAACCAGTTAGGCAACACGAAAACACCCCAGGATAAACATGCGCATTAAATGGAACCCAATAGATATCAAAACATCAATCAAACTGAGTTTTAAAAGTCAAGTGACTCATACAAGCCAAATTAAGGAAAGCAATCAATCAACAACGGTATAAGAAGCGACCCAGTAAAAAATAATAATCAAATTAACATTTATCTGACACGATTACAAGAAAATGAAACAAAATCATATTAACACATAAATTTCACAAACTCATTATTAATTCAAAATGCATAAATTGCTTTTCCAAACAGCACTTATAGTCGCTGAATATGCATACACGAAACCCTAACAAAAACTAGAAAGAAAGAAAAGAAAAAAAACCAAATCTAAAAACCCAGTTCTTGATCCAATTAAATTCAAAATTGCCTACTCAGATTGAAATCAAACCTAGCATTTCGTTTCTAGGGTTTCATCATAACAGCCAAAGACTCCAAATCCCAACACAAATCCCCAAATCCCACTCCCACCCAAACAGATCCACAATTTGTTCACCAAAATGTTCTTGCATTCATCTAATTACTCCCACCTAAACATTCAGTCCTTAATCCAATCCCATTATTCATGTTCCTGGTCTTCCGCATCAACAAAAATAAAATTCGAAAAAATTAAAATTTAAAATATATTAGACAGAATTTTTACCTCTTTTTAGAGCTTTCGTGTCGTGTATTTATCAGATGGGAAAAAAAATTATTTAATTTAACCAAATTTAAATAAATTTGGGAGACGGAGGAGGGCTCTCTGTAGTCTGTAGGGTAAGGGTTAGCGAGAGAGCGAGCTTAGCTAGAGAGAGAGAGAGACAAGAAGAGGGAGGGAGGGAGAGAGAGAGAGCGTACTATGTGAGAAGACAAGGGGGTGGTGACGGGTTTATATAGGAAATATCAAAGCCTTCGCCGGCCGGGCTTTTCTACCGGTCACCGTCATTTTATTCCCGGCGAATTTTATTTTCCTACCCATTATTTTAATTTATTATCGTTTCTTGAAATTCCCAAATCACCCTCCCGTCTTTCTGCTTATAACCGACCTCTGTTCTGTTATGCGGGGGTTTGAATTTGACCGGGATTGGCTTCCGGAACGAGGGTAAATTTGGGATTTTGATAGCGGTGGATTACGGTATTCAAAGGGTATATTTACGTGTAAATACTCACACCTAAGTATCTTACCCTCAAAAGACCTCTCTTGGATTCGGGCCTTGGGCCTACTAAATGACACGTTGACGGAGGAGATTTCTGATTGATCAATGGGTTCCTAATTTGGATTTTTATGTGGTTTTTTAAATTTTAATTTCACTAATCGCGGATGGAACGGGTGTAATATTTTCGAAACGATGCGGGCAGGAAAGTCATTCGGACAATGGAGGGAGTACAATCTCACGCGCTTTTAAAGCGGAGTGAGGCATCGAGTGTGAAACACGCGCAACCAATACGCGTGGGGATGCAGTCCCTAATTTTAGAAAAAGAATAGCACCTCTCGTATTCCTCGTTTGTTGGTAAATTACTTAAAGTTGACTAGTGTATAATGCCGTGAATCATGACTAGAGGCCTAAAGCCATACAAATTTAATTATTTATTTTTATGGGAGAAATTTTTTTTAATTAATTATAGAAAATAAGAAATTCTGAGCAAAAATGTAAATTTGGAGAAAAATTACTGAGAAAAAGACTATTATAGCCTTACATTCCATTATGGCATTTGTTGAGGGTGGTTGGATATTCATCTATATTTGTAATGACCAAAACTTTTGTATATGTTCATTGAATCTTAATGTAGGCTAGAACAAGTATTATCAAAGCTGTTGTTAGATAAGCCATGTAAATGCATGTTGACTTTCAACAGAAAAAAAAAAAAAAAAAAAAAAAAAAAAAAAAAAAAAAAAAATTGTT
>JADOBS010300938.1:0-11354 GCA_015708375.1 Cydonia oblonga
CATTGATTAAAATCCTATTATTTTCAATTTTTGATTAAGGTCCTTGGTATTAATAACATCATTAATTATTTGAATAATAAAATATTTTTATTTTTAAATATACTCCTTTAGTGTTAAAAATGTTACAATTAGTATATTTATATTTATGGTTAAATCTTTTATCATATATTTTTATTTTTAGTTTGTACCTCTTTTTAATTTGCAAATATTTTTTAATTTGTACCAATTTTCTGTTCATTTTTAATTTGTACCCATATATTAGTTTCTTTTTGTGCCCATATTTTTTAAAGTTTAATTTGTGTTTGTACTCATGTGTATATGGTCACGTGACATTGTATATTTCATCAATGATAGAAAAATTACATATGTTATATTTATATTTTATGCCTAAACTTTGTATCATATATTTATATTTTTAGTTTGTACCCACTTTTAATTTGCAACATTTTTTTTTTAATTTTTAGTATTTTCTTTTTAGTATTATTTTGTACCTATGTATTAATTTCTTTTAGCCCTTATATTTTTTTAAAAATTCATTTGTACTCATAATTTTTTAATCTTTTATCTGTACCCTAATTTATTTATAATGTACACATTCTTCTTTATTAATGTACCACTTTGTTATATGTGAAATGTACCAATTTTTTTTGTAAAATGTACCAATTTTTTTTAACACTATGGATACATTCTTTTGCCATTTATTATTTCTTATTTTTACATAGTTTTTTTTTTTTGTAGAATGTTAAGGATTAGGGACCACATCCAAGATGTCCATTTTAACCTCAAAGTTTTTTTTTTTGTAGAATGTTAAGGATTAGGGACCACATCCAAGATGTCCATTTTAACCTCAATTTAGATTCCATATAGAATTTGTAGCCATCATTTTAAATTAATGATAATTATAACAAAAAGGATTAACTAGATAAAAGCGCTCCAATTCTACATCTTATTAATTAAACATTTGTGGGTTTTCAACTTTTTATTAAAACGCTTTGTATTTTGATTAAGGTGCTTCCATCTTTATCCATGTCATTTTTTAATTTCCAACTCATCATTTTAAGTAAATTTTAAAGAAAACACAAAGATGAAAATAAGAGTTATTTATATTGAAACTGTTCAGATCTAAAATCCCTAAATTCGTGGAAAGAAAATAAGTTTGAAAATTTTGATTGAGTCATTATCCCAATAATTAATTGTTAAGGATTTGATATAATTAATTTTCAGTACAAAGTTTTAATATGAAAAATTCTCTCTTGTTTATGGGTCATAACGTACCATGTACATACCAAAGTTAGGTTAACACATTGTATCAATACCATGGTACATACTAAAACAAGAATCACATAACGTACCAAAATTAGTAATCTGTAATGTACCAAAATATTAATACGTAACAAAACTAAGATTATATAATGTACCAATTATGTACCAAGCTATTGGTACGTTATGTTTAATACATATGTGCATTCATATATCATGTCTATAATTGGTACGTTATGTTTAATAGGATGTTAGTTGTATTTTTAGAATTTCAATGATATTTTTTATTTGAGTAATGAAAAGTGTTGTTTGAAATGAATTTTGGGATAATATATCTCCTAGATTTTAAGATTTAGGTGATATTAATATGTAATTTTTGTTATTAAAAATTAGATAAGAATGTTTGATCAAAAGTCTAAAAGCTATGGATGGTTCTAAGAATTTCAAAACTAAGACGCCTATATCAAAACACCCCTAACAAAAAATTGATATAAGAATACTATTATACTCTTAATTACTAAAAACTTTTGCATAACTAATCCAAAAGACTTGGAAATGAAAGACACGTAAAGTGCGAATTCTTTCTCTTCATAGAATCCAACCAAATAGATTTGAGCTAAATTGTGAATCCGTAACATAAAATCAAGCATTCAATCCTCGCAATTGAATTTGAAATCCAAATTCTTTGATTGGATTTTGGTTAAAGATTTAAAACCTGAAATCCATAAGCTAAAAGCCAGAAACCAAATGGCAACCTTTTTACAAGCTGAAATGTAGTGGATTACCATGGTTTGACCGGCCAATGGGAACATTGTTTTCAGAGTAATGATGAAAGAGGTCGAAATCTACTCTGTTTAGAAAATCAAAAGCAACAAAAATCAGAAAAATTAAAGAACAAAAATTGAAGGAAAATATTAAAAATCATAAGAACTAAGAAGAATAGTACCTTTGGTGCGCCCACCCATCATGGTTACAGCGATCACCTTCATCTCCATGACTGAAGCAGAAACCCTAGATCTTGTGCTGGTCAGGAGATATTAGCCATCTCCAACTGAAGAAAGGTTAAAGAGCTCTCTGTAGCCCTATAGTCATGTAATAAAATATATTTTAATGAACAGTATCATGCCATATTTCATATCATCTCTAACCGAGGGGGTTATAGGGTCATAGGCCAAACATAACCCTGTGACAAAAAGTCATCTCCAACCGAGGGGGCTAAAGGGTCATAGGCCAAATATAGCCCTATGACAAAAAACCATCTCCAACCGAATCCTAAGGGGCCAAAGAGCTATAGGCCAAACATAATTTATTATTTTAATTGAATTAATATGGTTAATTAAATTAAACTACTATATTAAAATAAGGTTTACGGACATATTTTGAATGTCACTTGTCGCCAAATGAATAAGTCTCTGAATTTCTTATCTTTATATAATCTCAATAATTTTTTGGATAGGATTTCGAGTGATACGTGTCGCTAACGTGAGTAAATCTCTAGATTTCTTATCTTTATGTAATCTCAATAATTTTTTGGACAGAATTTTGAGTGACACGTGTTGCTAAAATGAGTAATGCTAAAGTGAAAAGTATGTAAGAAATGGTGTAGGAATGACTTAGATATTTATAGGAAAAAAATAGATTTTTTTTTTAAAATCTAAAAAACAAATCAAAATTCTAACAATAACCTGACGGCAGCTAGCCTTTGCTAGCTGGCGTTTTGCTAAGGCTAAGTAGCCGTTGGTATTCAAATACACTGAGATGGAGGGCTGACAAAATATCAAGCTTGACATTCTGGCGCTGAAAGGCTGGCTGGAAATGGCCAGCCCGTTGGCCTGATTTAGGGCTTTTGGCTCGAGGGAGCCCACAAGCCCTTTGGGCTAGCCCTTGGTTGGAGACGGTTTTCGTGTCATTCCAAACTATTTTTAGGGTTGGTTTGGTATTGCTATGCTTTGAAAAAAAGCTGCTTCTGTTGTGTTGTGAGAATAAGTGGCTGTGAAATAAAGCAACAGAGTGTTTAGTAAACTTTGTTGTAAAAGTGTTTTGAAAAAGAAAAAAAGCAGTATTATAGTGTTTGGTAAACTTTTATGTAAAACAGATGTGAAAAAAAACCGGTTTTTTCAAAGCTGGGTTTATGCAGCTTCTTGTTTTTGGCTTTTTTTCACCCAAAACTGTGAAGAAAAAAAAACCGAAGCTGAATGTTTACCAAACACAAAAAAGCTGCCAACTTTTTTTTATACCAGTTTTTTTTCAGAATCACCTCAGTACCAAATCAGGTCTTAGTCCTATGGCCATTTGGCCAAGTTGGTTGGAGATGGCCTTAGCACCTCAAAGAAGAGCTGGAAGTTTGAAGCGAGGTGGACGAGAGAACCTCATGGATATATTAATACTTTTACATTAACTTTTGGATATAATTATCATCAACTTAAAAGTGTGGCTAGAATTCTATGTGGGGTCCAAATTTTGATTAATTTTCTAAATTTCCCATGTCTTTCTTTCCTCTTTTCTTGATTGTGATTCTCTTGTTCACACCAGATGCTCGATGAAATGCTTCAGTTGACAAGCTTTAGCAGTCTTCAATAATACTCACAGTTTTCTATAGCTACCCTTGACAAGCCTCTACGTATCATAATAGTTGTTGATATATGTTGGCATAAGCCTTCACCAAATGTGGGCAGGATCGACATGTTTCTACCAAGTGCTCAACGAAATGTTCCAATGAGGTTTTTTTTGTTCGAAATCTTGATCTTATTATTTGAAAATTCTAACTTCGCCACTGCATATATATATATATACACATATATATGAAGCTTTTCAGGGAAGGGATCCCCATTTTTCAAAAAATGGGGACACTCTCTTGACCGTTAGATTTGGCTTTAATGAAATTCTGTGGTTGAGATTATGTGACTTGTGATTTAAACTCAACCACATAATTTTATTAAAACCATATCTAATGATCAAGAAGTTGTTTCCATATATATATTTTTTAAATGAATATCCTTTCCTTAAACGGCCTGCACATATATAAAAGGCCTCTAAATAATCACACTTGACCTTTTGGGCTTGAAAAACCGAATAGGTGTGGACACTGGTGTTGATGAAATTAAAGTGAGAAACAAACAGTGTCTCTTTTGGCCCCAAAATCCACCAACGATGGCAATCCTATCAACTGCAAAAGCGATGGTTCGTGTACCCCGGCAACAACATACTATGCTCAGCTTCCACGTGTACGATTGACAGTGCAACAGATAATAATATACTATCCATTAGCCATGGCCCACATCTCCGTTTCGTGAGAAATGCTGGGGAGAGTCGGGTGACTTTTAAAAGTTAAAAACTTTTTATAACTCCTGTTATCTTTTTTTTTTGTATACTATTTTATAATATTAATAACAAAATTAACGTTAAATTGTAAAATGATAAAAAAATTTATAAAGATTGAGAGTTCCCATTTCTCTTCCATTTTTTAGTCTACCACAAAGCAAAAGCGGGGGCCTATTTTTATGGATTTGGATCATCTCTTGAGCTTAGCATCTTGAGCCTACTGAGCAAATTACATATAGCGTTGAATTTTGATCAAACGGATATAAACAGGGGCTTCTCTAAAAGTTATAATAATTGTAGCTACAAACAAGAACTTCTCTAAAAGTTATAATAATTATAGCTGTTATATCAAAATTTAATGGTATATGTGTGATTTGCTTAGTAGGGTGAGGATGCTGAGCTCAGAAGAGGATGCAAATCCTATTTTTATGTTGGCCCATTCTCTTTGTTATGATCACGTGCCACCATGTGATTGAAGCACAATTCACAAAACTAAGACAAGCACGAGGATGCAAATCCTATTTTTATGTTGGCCCATTCTCTTTGTTATGATCACGTGCCACCATGTGATTGAAGCACAATTCACAAAACTAAGACAAGCAGGAAAAATGATATGATCAGGCAATAATTTTTTGGCACGTGTACCTTTTAATTTCCCATGCAAAATACTATATTGTTCTATATCGATCCATCTACCTTGTACGGACTTGCCTGCTCAATTATTGTTGTGTGACGATGAGTTTTAGATGTGACGCAGATGACGAGAATGTTTTGAATACGATGAGCTCTTGAAATAAGTACAACCTTGCCTAGTTTGTCGGGGCAATCAAGCAAAAATTGTTCAAAAGGAAGAGAAAAATGTCTCCGGCATGCGACTTAAAGTCGGGCAACTAAACGGGTTTAAGCCTGAGGGACCTGTTGTGTGGATTTGGATCACCACTTAGTCGTCCCGATTTTAAGTCACGAGTTGACCGTTGAAGTTATTTTTCTCTTCTTTTCGACATATTTTGCCCATTTACTTAACAAATTGAGTTTGTGCGGATTTGGACCACCACTTAGTTGCTCTGACTATAAGTCACGAGCTGACCGTTGAAGTCATTTTTCTCTTCTTTTCGACATATATTGCCCATTTACTTAACAAATTGAGTTTGTGCGAATTTGGACCACCACTTAGTTATCCCGATTATAAGTCACGAGCTGACCGTTGAAGTCATTTTTCTCTTCTTTTCGACATATTTTGCCCATTTACTTAACAAATTGAGTAGGGTTGGACTTGCTCTTATTAGTATCAGTGTCCTGTTAGATTGCGTAAGGTGGGAGGTAGGAGACAAATTGGAGATACTGTTTGTAAATGACAGCACATGGAGGTGGTGAATGCAACCGCTCAGTTGGCTCCTGTCTCACAAATTGGAGATACTGTTTGTAAATGACAGCATATGGACGGTCCATATCTCTCTACTCAAAATTAAATATCTTTTTTTTTTTTTTAAGAAACCATATTATCTACGTTAGGAAGAGGAAGTGAGCTTGGCCTCATAATGAGTTATCAATAATGTTGTTCAAACTCTTATTTGACGAAAATTAAACCTAAAACTCGCACTTACAAATAAAAAGAAATATTACTAAATCATATTACTAAGTGATCAAAATTAAATATCTTTAAACATTATTATATTCTTATTTGTATTTATATACCCCTATATTTTATTTTAAGTTTTCTCCTAGGAGAAAACGTGGCAGGAGAGTGTCACTAACTGCCAGAATACAATGAAGACTCAGCATAAAGTCACTATAAAGTAGTTGTAGAAGTTGATGACTATGCTATACATGGTAGCTCTCTGTGGTAGCCTCACTTGTTTGTACGGAATACTTAAAATATCGACATGTAAATTTATAAACCATCAATAAATATATTGATATCAATATTTATGTTAGTTGCTATCGGTGAAAATGTTAAAAAATTTGCTTAAAAACATAAAAATTTAAAATCAAATTTGAGAGATTGTTGTATAATAATTCGTTGATGTTTAATTGATATATGAAAAAATATCGATAAAATTTATTAATTTTAATTAAAATTTAGAAATTTCACTGATGTAAGATATAAGTATAGGAGGACTGTTTCAAAATCCGAGGGACTTGGAAAACCTACACACTCGATCACAGTGGTGTCTCTCTCACTCACCATTTCCAGTTGCCAACTAGTTCACGCTCTTAAATTCCATTAATTTAAGCCCTTGATTTAATTTAGTTTTCCGTGACTTCTCACCCAAAACCCACAGCACCTCCATCGCCAACCCGGCATTCACTCTCTTCCACTTGCCATTTTTGGCTCACTTCGATCACCTCCCATTTTGGTCACACCATCGTTAGACCAGGAAGAGTTGCATTAAAGCTTTGATCCCTTTGGCATCTGGGGTTCTTCTCATTCTTTCTAATTTTGCAATTTTCCGATCCGGGAATTCCTGATTTCGCCTCTGATATTTTGGGTGATTTTCTGTTTTTGATTCTGTGCATGTTTGTAGGGCTTTTCTGAAAAGTGCTTTTATTTGCTGTTGCATAAAAAACCATTTTGGTCATTAGAATATTTGATTCAGGATATTTGAAAAGTTGTGTGCTTTTTCGTTTCTGTGAAGCATGGATTCCTGCTGTGCGACATTGAGGCCCAATGGGTTCTTGGGGGAGAGTTTGAGGTTGGGTTCAAAGAGCAGAGATTTGAGTGCCCTGTTTCTCAAAAGCTCTAAATTTGAAAGCAGAGGTAGGAAGCTTAAGCCTCCTGGTGTGGCTTACTCCATGTTTACCGATGTCAACAAAGAGGCTGTGGTAAGTCTTCCTGATCCTGTGTGTGTAACTGTTGTTCTTGTTTTCGAAACCGAAATCTTGAGATTTTGATGATTTGGGTTTTTTGAGTAATCACTTTTGGCGTTTGTGCTTTTGATTTCAGACGTTTCAGGCACCACTGTTTGAGACTCCAAAGGCTGACCCCAAAAATGTGGCTTCTATAATTTTGGGTGGAGGTGCCGGAACTCGCCTCTTTCCTCTCACCAGCAAGAGAGCCAAGCCGGCGGTAAGAGATCAGTATTTGTTTGTCTTTCGTTTCAGTTAATCATATCGAAAAATGGTTTCTTTACATAGAATTTGGTGTTGAATTTTGCAATGTTATGTGATTTGCAGGTTCCGATTGGAGGGTGTTACAGGCTGATTGATATCCCAATGAGCAATTGCATTAACAGTGGCATTAAAAAGATATTCATATTAACGCAATATAACTCGTTTTCCCTCAATCGTCACCTTGCTCGTACTTATAATTTCGGGGATGGTATGAATTTCGGAGATGGGTTTGTGGAGGTAATGTGTAAGAATTTGTCTGTCGAACCACATTTGATCGTTGCAATTAATGAAGAAAATATTTAATGAATTGAAGACTAATTTTTGGGAGCAATAGGTTTTGGCTGCCACTCAAACACCAGGAGAAGCTGGGAAGAGATGGTTCCAAGGAACAGCTGATGCTGTCAGGCAATTTATATGGGTCTTCGAGGTGGGTGCTTTTGATTTTACAAGTCTTTATCGAGAATTAGGTGGAAATAGACTGAAATCTTTTGGATGATCTGTGCAGGATGCAAAGAACAAAAATGTTGAGCATATACTGATATTATCCGGCGATCATCTTTACAGGATGGACTATCTGGACTTTATACAGGTGCTTATTACTTGCTGGTGGAAAATTTTAATTTATTTTAGTTATAACCTTCTAAAAATCCAAATATCCTTCATACCAATGGCCGTAATTCTTACAGAAACATATTGATACAAATGCCGACATTACAGTTTCATGTATACCCATGGATGAAAGGTACATTTTTGTTTCCTAATACTCAACCGTCCCTTGCAGATTGATATATGTTCAAAATAAACTCTGCTTCTTTTGTTCCACCTTGGAAATATGAGTGACAGGTGCTTGTCTTTGTCGTGGATCTTATTTGTCTTGCAGCCGGGCATCAGATTACGGACTCATGAAAATAGACCAGTCAGGGCGTATAATCCAATTTGCTGAAAAACCAAAAGGAGCTGACCTAGAAGCAATGGTAGTTAAAGCTGCTTATTTTGATTGTATTTTTATGCTTTCCTCCTTGTTTTACTGGATTTACTGTAATCAAAGTACTTCTATTATCGTTCCAGATGATGCGCCATCGCCTTCCCCTAATTTCATTTTTTGTCTATGGCTTATTTACCCATTGCAGCAAGTTGACACCACTGTTCTGGGGCTTTCTGAACTGGAGGCTATGAATTCTCCTTATATTGCATCAATGGGTGTTTACGTGTTCAGAACTGACGTCCTACTAAAGCTATTAAGGTGGAGCTATCCTTCTTGCAATGATTTTGGCTCCGAGATTATCCCATCAGCTGTGAGGGAGCACAACGTCCAGGTGAGATAGCTCTTTCAATAAAAGTTTTATCTCATCGTTGTTTTGTTCTTGTAGTTCATCTTTGATTATTAATACAAGTAATTCTCAAAAATTGGTTTGTAATTGGTAATTGGTAATTGAGTGACTGAGTTACGGGATGCTCGTACATGATCAGGCATATCTATTCAATGACTACTGGGAGGATATCGGAACTGTAAAGTCTTTCTTCGATGCAAACTTGGCCCTCACAGAACAGGTTGGTAATACCTGCACTGAATCGTTCCTACTCTTCAATTGGATTTTTTCCCCGACTTGCATATGTGGGAACGATTACTGATTACATACTTTCTTTCCTGTAGCCTCCGAAGTTTGAATTCAATGATCCAAAGACACCTTTCTACACCTCTCCTAGATTCTTGCCACCTACAAAAGTTGAAGAATGCAGGGTATGATTCCGAGCTTAAATTACCATGTGATATTCGCTATGCCTTTCTGATCTCATTGCAAAGTGAATTTTGCAGATTATGGATGCAATTATTTCTCATGGTTGCTTCTTGCGAGAGTGTAGCGTTCAACACTCCATTGTAGGTGTGCGCTCTCGTCTAGAGTCCGGTGTAGAACTTAAGGTGAGCTACCCTTTTTGTACGCATTGGTAACAACAGGCTACCAGATTCTAATCTGTCAATCTTGAACTCATTGTTATGTTATATATTTCAAACGGCAGTTAGAATTCGCTTGCAAACATAAGCATGCTGGTATTACAAGCGCTGACTACATTTGGTTATTTTAAATCGATGTTCAGGACACTATGATGATGGGTGCAGACTACTACCAAACGGAGTCTGAGATTGCATCTCTGCTAGCTCAAGGAAAGGTTCCAGTTGGTGTCGGAGAAAATACCAAAATCTGGTGAAATACCATTAGTTACAGATTTCTGTTCAGTTCTGAAAAGAATTCTCGCTCTTTTATACTGATCTTTCGTGCCATATCTCTTGAAGGAATTGCATAATCGACAAGAATGCCAAGATAGGAAGAAACGTGATGATCACAAATGGCGATGTAAGTACTTTCGAAACTTGATAAGGACTCGAAAAGATCTGATCATCATTGCATTATTTCTGATTTCAACATTGATGAACAAATTGCTTTGACTTCTCAGGGAGTTGAAGAAGCAGAGAGGGCAGACGAAGGATTTTACATAAGATCGGGAATCACAGTCGTATTGAAGAATGCAACGATTAAAGATGGAACTGTTATCTAAATCTAACAATTCGACTGCGAGGTACTTGTTCCGATCGAGCCACGGTGAATGGTACCTTGATGAAGTTTGTCTGTGGCTTTAACTTGATGTAGTAGCTGAAAACTCTGCTTGCTTCTGTAAATTAACATGTTTCTTTGATGTATGTAACTTAAACATTCTAGTTACTTAATAAGATCAATAAAGCTTTTTCATTCTTTCTTTAATGCGAGCTTAAGAATCAACACGAATAATTTTTTTGACAACACTGTCACACGGTGTTGCCACCACACATGTATGCCAATAAGGTTGGTCATTTTGTGTCGTTTGTATTACTTTTCAAAGGGACTTTGAATCAAACTCTTTCCTACCATCCCTTCATATATTAAAAAAATGGTCTCTGTGATTAGTATAACTCTTTATTTTGATCATTAAGATTTGAAATCGATATAAATGATCTCTGAGTTTGTACATTTTCAATTATTTTGGTTATTCTAGGAAATATCTTTGTTAAATAAGAACCAAAATGACCAAAACATGCTCAATTTAACAAACAATAGGCTACAATGATTTGACAAGTGGGGGTATTTTTGTTATTTTATCTTATTTGATGGAGATTTTTTACAAAATAACTAAAATGATTGACTATGAACGAAAAAAGTTCTGTCAAAATCATTTTGGCTAAAAAGCTAAAAAAAAAGAAGAAAGTTTTAGAAGATAACGCCTTTTGTTTACAATGGGCAGGGAGCCCAACCTGCCTAACAAGCCGGGAAACTTCATCTGTTGGCAGCCTCTGATAGATTCCGCAGCCGCCGGAACTCAGTCACTCAATCTCAGCTAGTGAATCTTGTTTGTGCTTCCATCCTTTCCAAACATGCAGAATTAACAACTTCTAATCCTCACTCTCTCTAATCCAATTCAAATTTTCCCTTCGTCTTCGTTTCAATGGCAGCTGGTCAAGTTTTCTTCACGGGCGCCCATGCTTCCAACGTTTTCTGCTATCCCTATCCCCACCCAGCAAACCCAATGACCAACGAATCGAAGAAAACCCATTGCCACAAATTCACAGGCAACTCTTTGTGGGTAATCCCATTGAGCCTTGTCACCCACAACCGCCGTTTCCAGCGGCC